>JABYPW010001994.1:0-12766 GCA_016880775.1 Phymatotrichopsis omnivora | reverse complement strand
AAAAGAAAAAAAAAAAAAAAAAAAAAAAAAAAAACGCCACTCCCACAATACTCTTCCTCTTATCGCCTACTCCTTCGGCAATTTCGCCTTAACCCATCCCTCCAAGCCCCTTCTCACAAACACCTCCTGCACATTCGGCGGCAGCTCTCCAACCTTCAAGCTCCACTCGTCGCCATTCTCGCCCTCTTTCACAAGTACCTTACTCTTCTTAATATCCCATGTAAACGTCCACCCCGTCCTTCTTGTTAACGCCTTCTCCTCGTTCTTGTATCTCTCTCTCAGCCTCTCAATCAGTTTCGGAACCTCTACCGTCATCAACGCGTTATTGATACTATTCCTCATAAATATATTACCAAAGCTTCCGGACACGACCAGCGGAATATCTCTCGCGAGAATGGCAGTGGCAGCCTGTTCTCTGGACGACCCACATCCAAAGTTAAATCCCGAAACAAGGATGTCGCCAGGCTTGGTTAGTTGTCCAAAAGAAGGATCATAGTTCTCCATACAGACTTCGGCCATTTTTTCTCGTGGGACAGAATCTTGGTAGGTGTATTTTCCGGGGTAGATTCCGTCCGTGTTGATGTTGTTGGCATCGCAGAAGACAATTTCTCCGGTTATGCTGGAGGGGAAACCTTCCAAAATTTCGGTTTCCGCATCTGTCTCCTCTGCCGCAGCAGGAGCGTCCGATTCTGCAAAGGATTCGCCCTGGGAGGTCATAACGGTGGAAGCGCCACCTTTGTAGCGTCCCGGACTGGCAATGAATCCCTTCATGGCGCTTGCGGCAACAACTTCGGGGGATGCTAGATAAGCCAGTGCCTCTCTGGAACCCATGCGACCCTTAAAATTTCTGTTTGTCGCAGAGATACCAACTTCTCCATCTTCAAGAAGCCCAGTTCCTAGCCCGATACACGGGCCGCAACCAGCAGGAAGAGGTTTTGCTCCAGCTTTAAGAAGTGCTTCCCAGTCGCCTGCTTTTTCGGCGGTGGCTTGTTCAAGAGTGGATGCAGCCGCGACATAGAATTCAACGCCATCCGCGACTTTATTGGAGGGGTTTGCCTTGAAGACGGAGGCTGCGGCGGCAATGTCGGAGGCTCGTGAATTCGTGCAGGATACTAGGTATGCTTTCTGAATCTTAATTTTCTCCTTTTCGAGCTGGGATAGGGGGGTAGCGACTTTAACGGAGTTAGGGCCGGCGACGTAGGGGGAGAGTGACGAGAGGTCGAGAGTAAGGGTTTTCGCGTAGGTTGCTTCTGGATGGGCCTCGAGTTTGTTGAATGAGAAGAGCTCGCCAATGGTGTCAAAGTTGAGACGGGGATGCTTGTAATTAATTTCCTTGAGGGGTTTTTGAAAGTTTCCAGGTATCTTAACAAGCTCGTTTTGGTTCCGGAAAGAGTGCTCATGAGATTTATTACGCATCCAGGCCTTGAGAACCGAGTCCATGGGAAAGAGGCCACTGAGCGCTCCCCATTCGGTAGTCATATTCGCAATAGCTAGACGATCGTCAATTTTCAGAGACGCAAGAGTCTCCTTAGGTCCAGTAAACTCAATGGCATGGTTCAGCACGTCATCGTTGTTAAATAATCCACATAGTGCAACAATCACATCCTTTCCCGTAACCCCGAACGGTAAAACTCCCTTCAACTCCACTCGCGCGACCGGCGGAATCTGCCACCACGTTTGTCCGGTCGCCCAAATCGATGCAGCATCCGTCCGGACAATAGGTGTTCCAAGACAAGAAATCCCTCCATACATATTACTATGAGAATCGCTCGCCACAGTCAACGTTCCAGGCCATGCATACCCTTCTTCCACCATAATTTGATGTCCAATTCCGCGTCCCGCAGGATAAAAGTCCACACCTTGTTGCTTCGCAAACTCCTCAATGTTCTTATATTTCCTCAAATTCGCCTCACTTTTGTTCTGAACATCATGGTCAAGGGTCAATACCACCTGTCGGGTATCGTGGACTTTGGATGCTCCAATGGAAAAGAATTTTGTTGCTACGGGCCAGGAGTTGTCGTGGGTCATGCAGTGATGAGGCTTGATGCTCACGTAGTCGCCTGAGCGGACGATTTTTCCGGCGGGAAGACCGACAGCATATTTCTGGACAATTTTCTCGGTGAGGTTCTGTTTTGGCGCGGAGGTAGTAGCAACGGAGGTGAGGAAGTGGAAGGAGGTGGGAGATTGGAAGCGAGTTATGCGGTGGCCGAGAGGGCGGGAGGGGAGGAAGGAGGGTTTTCGGAGGAGCCGCGTCTGCGAAAAATTATTAGCGCCTGTTGTGATTTTCCGAATTGTGGGGCAGAGGAACTTGCGAGCTGCATAGTGACAATTCTTTCGGGGGTGTGGAAAGAAATTGTCCAAAGAGGAGAGCGGACGAAGCTCGCGGAGGGTTGAGGAAATCGAGGAGGCTCCGCTTTTTTTTTGAGCTTGTTGAATTGTGGGGTTGTTAGTCAGCGGCGATGAACTACTGGTGATTGGCTGGCGAATCGCTTGGGTCTCAGCACGATAAACGTACTAGTACTAGTATTAGTACTTTACATATGTATTTGCCGCATGATTAGAAGTCCAGATACATACATACATGTACTCGAGTACTGTACTCTACTTAGGGGCTACCCGTATCCCATCCCGTATCCCATCCCCGTTTATTGACGAGAATTACAGAAATGGCAATAAAAAGAAAAGTAAATCAGAAATGAAAAAAAAATAAACCCGTAAGATCCGCGAGAATCCGCGCCTTCATACTCCAACGAGAGGGGAAAAAAAAAAAAAAAAAAAAAACTTCCCAAGCGCAAAACAAACTCCTACCACCTTGCCCTCCTATGGTAATACATCCCTATCCGCCTCCTTTCCCCGAATAAAACTGCCGCCATCTCCCCTAATCTCTAAGTGAACACCACCGACGATATATTTCCTCCCTTTGGTGCCTCCGTCGATTACCACCATGCCATCCGTGGTACCGGTACTCCCTTATTGTTCTCCTTCTCACTCAACTTCCTCCCCATCGGCCACTTCGTGAGCCTTGTCATTGGCCGGCGCTTTGGCAACAAACTCCGTCGTGTTCCGGTAACTATCTCGGCCTAAGTCTTCGTGCGCCGCGTTCCCCCACCCCCTCCGCAACTCTTCTTCCAATATTCGAACACGTGCCCTTTCCTTATCCAATTCGGCCCTAACTTCCCCAACCTCTACCCGCATCCTTGCCACCTCCGTCTTCAGCCCCCCCGTCACCTCCTCCACCTCCCGCTTCCAAGCTCCCAATATTTCTTCCCGCTCCTTCGCCCACCTCCGCTCCATCTCCTCCATTTCTGACACCCACCGGCCTTCCAACTCCAACAATCTCCCCTCAATACGAGTGACCCTTGTTTCCGTTCCAGCCACAGCGGGTTTCTGTGCTGTCGCCGTTATATTGTCTTTGACATCCATGGAGGTAGCCCCCAATTCCCAGGTGTCGAACGCGGCCTCTTTCAAGCCATCCACCGCTGCTGTCTCGCCTGCCGTTCCCTTGGTGTCTTTGTTTTCCTCTATGGATCTCTCCGCTTCTGATTCCCTTCTACTCCTCTTCTCCGCGGGTCTCTCCACTGCGGTCTCCCTTCCACTCCTCTCCTCCACCCTTCCCCTAGCCCGGAGGTAACGGCACGCCTCCTCTGTCCAACCACCCCATGCCCGTCTAGCCTCCTGAAGCGGCCTTCCCCGTGCCCGGACACTACCCAGGAAGCCCTGGTGCCCGGTCCACCCTGCATTCTCCGTAGCCCATGCTCTCATTCGCTCCTCACTCTTCCTTCCCCCACCCACTTCCTCCCATATCCGTTCCAATTCTCCCTCTGCCTTCGCCCCCCATTCAGTCCCCCCCAGCCTCTTCAAATCCTCCCCCTTTGCCGCCACCTCCCTCCACCCCGTCCCCTCCCTCACCTTCCTTTCTCCTTCCCACTTCCGAGCCCATCCTCGTACGCGCTGCTCGACCTCCACCACACGTCTCGATGCATCGGTACTCAATCCCAGGGAACGAGATGGGAGTTCCGACTGTATTCTGACCAATTCCTCCCGACCAGCCGGTGTTGCCGGCGGGAGCGCTGAACACTCGTTCAAGATCCACGCCCGGGTCCTAGACTGAACGCTCCGCTCCGAAATGGGTCCATATCCGTGTACGGTCATTCCTGCGAAGCCCGAAAGAAAGATCGCGATATTGCCGAAATAGGAAAGTGGCCAGGGTATTCACCAATAGAAACGTGACAACAAATCAAAAAGGTGACATGTCGTAAAAATCGGTGGTGGTGATGCTCCTACCAAACGCTTGTTGCAGGACAGAGGCAATGACGAACTGGGGTTTCTGATATTTCGGAGTGATCACCGGCAATCACTCGATGCTCTTATTGCTTGGTACTCTGCATACTCGTGTAGAATAATCTCTATGTTTGCACTGGCAGCGTTATTTTGGTTCAGTAGAATACATAATATACCAGTTCAATCACTTATCATGGTTGGAGATGGACAATTCGCCAATATGGACCAGCCGGCAGTCGCGCGCACATGTACTAGTTACTAGTACTCTAACTACTCGAGCGTTGTGCAAATCCTCTCAATTTTTTAGTCATGCGCCGCACAGGGTCGTAAATTGAACTTCCTCGGCACATGCCATGCGTCACAACTCCGAACCCAAAAACATGTCACGCTTATTGAGTGTATGCACAATACGCTGTTATGGCCATATCCTGCCTCACGCTCTTCAAATTTCACGAGTTAATTCTTTTTTTATTCTCGGATGAACTCCACCACAGAGAACTTGCTGTCACGTCAGTTACTACAGTAGTTACTACATATGTGCCAACGTTTGCGGCCAATGAATAAACGGCGTTGATAGTTGTAAATTCAAGCTGCTGACATAAGCTAACACTAATGGCTTGTCGTTATCACTCTCACGCAAAATTTAACGGTGGAGATAGTCTATGGGCTCTATTTCTCTCTTGGGTCATCAAAATACCTGATAGTAGTATCGAGGGCTCATTGTAGTGGATAGTCATTTCAAGAAAAAAAAAAAAAAAACATAATATTCTCAGATTCCATTATCCGTCGTCGACAGAAAATGTATTCATATATGTAATGTACCATCGATGTTCAAAAAAAGAAAACCAAAAAGAAAACTCCGTTGCGGGGAATCGAACCCCGATCTCGTCGGCACTCTGTATGAAAGCGACGGATGCTAGCCGTTACACCACAACGGACTGATGATAAACTTTCCTCTAATGCAGTCATAGTTTAAGGCTGTTGTGGCGAAACGGCAATAACTAGCGGCGCTAAGCACGTGGGACTTAGCCCCACCAACCGTATTGACAGCTTCTGATCCTCCTTCACGACACACTTCACCACCAGTCTCCTCGATAACCTCTTCAAGCCTGATACCCAAGCGAGACTTTTCATGGCTATCAGGTGCGACCATTCCCGCAGCCTCTGGCATGCAGAATCTGGAACAGCTTTACACCACAGCTGAAGAATAGGTGGCTGATTTTCTGGTGATCTACAGGTACCTCATCCTTCTCTCCCGGCAAGGCAAAGTGGTAAGACCTTCCAACCCTCAAACCGAAGCTCAGCCGAATGACCCATCTAATTGCGCTCTCTGGTGCACTTCAGCGCCTTGCAAAATGGTTTACCACGTTGTCGCCGAAGGAAAAGGCGAAAATCATCAAGGAGGTCACAGCGCTTGTCCTCGCTCGTCGCACTCGGATGTGCAACTTCCTCGAGTATAAAGGTTCTTGCCGATATATTTTCTGGAATTAATTAGTACTAACGTTTACCGCAGATTCGAAAGTAGTTTACCGCCGCTACGCTTCGCTATTCTTTATTACCGGCATCGACCCCGATGACAACGAGCTCATTACCCTCGAAATTGTCCACCGCTACGTCGAGCAGATGGATAAATACTACGGAAACGTGTGCGAATTGGACATTATATTTAATTTCCAGAAGGCATATTTCATCCTTGATGAGCTGCTGTTAGCGGGCGAGATGCAGGAGACCTCGAAAAAGAACGTTTTGCGATGTATCTCGCAGGAGGATGCGTTGGAGGATATGGAGGTTAGTTAACGCCTTCCCTTCTTTTCCCCATTTCCCACTCCCGTCCACGCCATAAACCCCATCACACGACACACCCCGTCCAATTCTGGCGGGAAATACCACCTGCAATTTTCTTAATATTTATTCCTTGTGCGCTGTTTGATCATTTATGCCTCCGGCCCATTTTTGCGTTTCTGTTCTAGTTGTCATAAAGCCCTCGGCAAGACACAAGAAAAGTATAAACAACTACTTCAAAAGAGACGAAGAAGGGTGGGGGGGAAAGGTGGGATTTTCATGCCGTCCGAGATACAATACTCAAATATCCGTGTCTTGCGTTATTTCTTTCTAGTTGGTACAAGACTATTTCAGCAAAGCGGTTTGACATCATCACGAACATAACTATATTCACAATCTTTCGTCATCTTCATTACGATTGCTATTTACTATCCTAAATTCATAATCTTGAGCGTAACGGCAGGTTAATTTGTGCTTTTTGGTGCGGTTCGAATATAGGCTGGAGAGGAAGGAATTTCGAGATTTATGTCTAGCGTTGGCAGTGACTAAGGATGCTTTTAGCACTATGGGAAGTGACAGTGGTGTAGGGGATTAAATGATTGGGAGTTGGAATCTTCTTACGCGCACCTGGGTAACTCGTTGTAATAATTTATTTCACTTTGTTTTTCCTTTTAAAAATGATATTTTTATAGAGTCCTTTTTCCACGAAGAATGTCACCGCTTTGTTTCATCTTTCGCTTTAAATACCCACAAGTAATACAATGGTTATAGCCTCGCTCCGGCCTCTGATTGTATGGAAGCACTGCTTTGTTGCACCGCCGAAGCTTATACTTTGTGCACAAGGAAGCGCGCGCCAAGACAAGCAAGTGGTATAAGTTCACATCCTTTTTTTTTTTTTCTTTGTTTTGCTTCCTTTCGGTTCAGAGCTTTTAGAGAACATGTTAGTGTCTCACAAATACGCGTTGAGACGGCAATGCATGCATACACATGCAAAATGAAAAAAAAAACGACGGTATCTTAGTCAATTTCATGTTCACCATCATACCATTATACGTACATAGTCGCATTCATGAGCGCAAAAATTCCCACTAACCAAATCAGCAGACCTTAGGCGCACATGGGTTTCGGAAAGCTGCCTAGCGTGCAGTAGAGCAGTTAAAAACGCGAGAAATGCGCCTTAGAAACCCACCTTTTTTTTTTTTTTTTTTTTTTTTGTGCGAAAATGCTGATGATGGTTAGGGCTGCAAAAAACTCATTCATTATCGGACGATATTTCCGAGAATGAACCACTTTTTCTATGTATGCATGTATGTGGAATACACGCATTCGTATATGTACTTATGCCCAACTTATAATACCAGCGGTAAGTCAATTGGCAAGCAACAGAGGTTAACGATATAAGCATCTTAAAATTGCAGAATGATGACTGCTGGCCTGTGAAGCAATAGAGCTACATACATACATACATACCGTCATAAGGCTTTCTAAATTAAATCCATGGAGGCGGCAAGTCTGCCAAGCGATCTCGCGCCGTTCGAGTCGTTTACCGCCGGCTGATCTCTTGGCATATTCGATTTCATCCTTGCAGCAAGGCTACTATTAAAACGAAGGTGCAGCAAGGCTTGCTATCAAAAGAAGACGCAGCAAGACTACAATCAGAAAGATGAATCGATGACATGTCGCTAGGTCAGTGGCCAAAAGCAAGAGATGTCAGCCGCGCAGAGCCGTCACAAAGGCGAGTGATTCATCATGATGCCACAATAGGAGCGATTGGCGTGAGAAGGCATTTTAGTTATGCATATTTCTTCCTGCGTCTCCCCGCCGCTCATGCTCATGGCGTTTGATGGTGCGGCTGAACTACCTCCTAACTGCGCAGCTAATTTTTACGGTCGGCTGCAGCCACGTTTCAGGTGTGTGCCGGTCCACGTAGGTACTTGAAACACCTTCCCTCCAATTTTTCGTATGGGTTTCGCCGCCATGATTTCAGCATTTGCTATCCCCTTCAAACATTTATATAGCTAGCTGAGGGCAGTTGGAGTCCTGTCTCGATAACTCTTCAGCATCTCCTCCGCGACACTATTTCCACAGCCTGCACGATTTGAATCAACTCCATCCACATGTCGAGCGCTACAGAAACTGTCGTCGACCTTGAATTAGCCACCCCGGCATTCGTCGATGAGATCATCAAGCTTGCCAGAACTATCGTTGAAAAGGTCCACGGTTACAAGGAAGAACCGCCACACATGAAGAAACTAAAAGAATTCGGAAACAACATAGTCGGCGGTCCACTTAGACTCATTCTCGATATTAGTGCGGCAGCGGCTGTAAACGGGCTCAATCTTGATGACGCATCGAAACGAAATCTCAATGCCTGCGCCGTCAGGCTTCACATCGAACTCAAAGCCGCAGACGAACTTCTGGACAAATACATCAATGAAAGCCACAAATTCGAGCGTATTGCTCATGTTTTCTGTTGGAGATCTGGTATTGAGAAAGCTCTTCGGAATCTTCAGAAGCACGAGCAAGAATTCTCGTTGCTGATTGACAGAATCGACATCGGCCCGGAACACGTTCCATCTCAACTCCTCTTAGATTCCACTCAATTCAGAATTGTGGGTGGAGAAACTGCCGAACAACCCGGTTACGCACTTCCGCATTCAAACATATTCCTTGTGGAAGGAAATCTCAAGAGCATTAGGACCAGAGAAGACATAATCGGCCAGGGGATCTTTATTCTGGAAGGTCGGAGGTACGATCATGCCGGCGGTAGCAAAGCTGAGACTAGAGGAGATATTGAAAGCCTCGCTTCAAAGCTTATTAACGCGAAGCCCAAAACCGGAATTCCAGAACTTGTCGGTTATCGAGATGTTGAATATCGCAGTTCCTACGAGCTTATTTTCGCAATCCCCTCTGGTTTTGGCCCTCCTCGATCGCTCCACAGTTTCCTCTTGGACCGGAATATTAAGCCCCCCTCCTTAACTTACCGACTGGATATCTGTTACCAGTTGGCAAAGGCTGTTTTATTCACCCACAATCTCAACATTGTCCACAAGAATATTCGACCGGAGAACCTTATTCTCTTACCTTCCGGCAACGCCTGCCTAAACGAACCCAGTTGCCAAGACTTCAACACCCTCCTTCTCACAAACTGGGAGCTTGTGCGGAATATCGGAGACGCCACCACCTTCGTGGGCCACGATGATTGGAAACGTGGAATATATCAGCACCCAATGCGTCAGGGATGCAGGCCAGAAGTTGAATATTGTATGGGTCACGATATATACAGTCTTGGCGTTTGCATGTTGGAAATTTTTCTTTGGAAGACCTTTGTGGAAGAAGATGGGATCAGTCAGTTATATCAAGAGAGGGCAATTGAGCGTAATCTGGTCGACGAAAAGTACAGGGGAAATACTTCGGGCATGGTAAAGAAGCCTTCGGTCGTTAAAAATGTTCTGAAGGATATAGCAGAGACAGAATTACCATTTGCCGTCGGCGATACCATGACAAAGCTTGTGCTCTCTTGTTTGGACGGCGTGGAAAATGGGTTCGGGGATTCAAACATATTAGGGGGTAAAAATACGCCGTCGGAAACTAGGTTGAAGTATATTCATGATGTTCTCGGCCTCTTTTCTCATTATTCTGATTATTAGGCTACCTATCATGTGTGGTATGATTGCGTTTATAGTTAGGGGTTTGATGATTTTGGGCGAAGATAGTTTATGCAAAATCCTGTCAAGGTAGAGAGTATTTCAATTAGAGGTTTTCTTCGTGTGGCGTATAGTATTGAGTTAAACGGGAAATGTTTCATTCATGATTCATGTTGCGGTGGCAAACTACTTAACACTCCGTTGTATGCCTGGTTTTCACGAGCACATACACTGGGGGACCTCAAAGTTTTGGAGGGTCATCGGTTAGGTGTGAAAGGTATTTGCGCTAATCATAATGTACGATTTTTCAAGAGATTCGAGGAACCTCAACTTTGACGGTACGGGTTCGAGGCGCTAAATTGCACGCCGCAGCTGTTATTTTTTATTTTTTATTTTTTTTATTATTCTTTTTTAATCGTATTCGGAGCCGAAGATATGTTATTCCTCATCACTTGAATCGCAGAGCAAAATATCACCTTCATCCGACTCAACGGGAACCGTGATAGGCTTTTGAGGGGACAGAGACTTCTGTTTTTGGAAATTAAGCAGAGTTTTTTCTTGGCCTTGATGTAAGAATTCAAAGACTTTTGTAGTCAGACTTTGGCAGATGTCCGAACCATATTGTGTGTGTGTTCGACGCTTCAGCCCCCCCATGCAATCATGACGTTCAATTATATATCTACTAGATTATGACGATGTACTTGTACTAAGTACATATACTTACAGTAAAACCTACAATAATTTCACTCTCTAATATTTCCTACCTCTAATAATTCCTACCTCTAATAATTCCTGGCCTTCTCCGGGAACCATCGGGAAATCTAGGAAAAACTTTTCCGGCCTCCCGTTGGTTTTAGATTCCAGCCTTGTCAGGGAAAATTTTTCAGGAATTTTACCAAAAATAGAAAAAAAATATCTAACGGTTCATCACCACTTAGCCTCGAAGAAAGAATGTTACACCCAAAACGGCTTGAGCAATAGCATCATTCCCATTTTGCATGCCCTTTCCATAATGTTTTTAGATTGTACATATACCCGCTAAATTGATTTCTTGTAGTTCAGTCACTAAATGCGAGGTTTAATTTACCGAAGCTTTGGCATTTGAAATATCTCCGATGTACAATACATGTACACGTGACCAATACCACTGCCAAGAGATTCTCATATTTCCAGCTCTCCAATAATTCCAGTCTGAATCGCGCACCGACCCCTGGAATTATTGGAAGTTTTACTGTAGTATATACTAGTACATCTTTTCATTCCTTGTCAGTGATCAATCATATCTACACGGTACAGGGATGTCAAACATGCATTAGTTCCAGGACGACGTTTTGAGAAGAGTGAAAACACCACGAACTTAGAGGGCCTTAATGTGGTCTTGGTGAGTCTAATATGCGTATAACAAGCGAGGTTGTGATATGAGATAAGATATGTATATAAAGTTGTGAGAGATCAAGGGCCCGGGATACGTGTGAGGATAAAAAAATCAAAGGAATTGGAGAATGGGGGAATATCATAGCAAATCTTAACCATGCGTTGGGACTTTTGGCTATCACATATTTGACTTCCGCTTGCATCCATTAGAATTAATTTTCTTTATACTAATACCTTTTATTGTATCAACAAATATTTTCTACACGGAAACGCAATGTAATGCGGTTTGACAAATTACTAGCACACACCCCATACAAACGTGACTCTGGGAACATACGATGCTGGAAATAGTAGCAAACAGCATACTGTACATACACTCTACGAGGGTTTTGTGTGCACCACCAGCCGTCATATTCATCAGTTATCACCCGAATTCAACATTCTTGTATTTAGATTTTGGTTTCCCCCGCAACGTGCACACATTTATATGTAGATTATCCACATCGATAATGGGTAAATTAAAGCTCCAATCTTATCTTGCTGAATTTATTTATAAATGTCATGGTAATGTATTCAAGGTTAGCAATGACGTTATAAGTGCAACTCAACAAAACGATTTATTGTGTTGAAGCAACCACTGGTTGTTATCATATTTCCCTTTTAAATAATTGACTCCGCCGGTACATGAGGCTCGGGAATGGGAACATCTGACTTCCGTCCGCAGCCCCAGTAGCCAGTACAACATGCAACCGGAGCACAAGGCTTTTTTCGTGGAACCGATTTTAAATTTAGAGAAAACCTTTACAATGCCACTCGCATAACTTTGTAAAATGCCACACTTGTTAAAAGAGCAAACCTTTATATAATGCCACTCGCTTGGCGCATAACTTTGTAAAATGCCACACTTAAAACATCTAGTCTAGTCGAAATTAGAAAAAGTTCTGATACTATTTCTAAAACAGAGATTTTTCTGTCATGCCACTCACATTAAGCCGAAAAGAATATAGTCCAAATACGTGAGAATTGAATAGCGACCGTAGGGATTAAATACCGATCGTAACTACTTCTAAACGCAAACAATTTCTTGTTTCGCCCTCACGAAAAATCCAAACAATTTCTTATCGCGATCTCACGAAAAATCCAAAACATGTCCGCCATCATTTCCAACCGATCAATTTTACGGATCTCCATATTGCACCGGAAGATGTGTTAAGGGAAGTTCTGCGCGACTATGCCCCGTACAGCTTCACCATCAATGCGTACCAGGCGACCAGTTGATGTTTCGCGGCTCGCAGTTCATCCAGACGCTGCCACGAGTACTGAAGCGACACTTTGTTATGCACCGCAGTTGAAGAATCCACGAGGTCGTCCTCAAGGTCACCCCCAAGGTCGCCCCATGAAACACGTATGAAATGGGACGTTGATTTACGTCGCAAACCAGTCCCAGTAGGCGGCGACGCACCGGAACGTGCTCCTCAGCGCTGCAACCGGTGTGGTAAAGTTACCAGACGCAATAGGCGTACATGTCGGGAACCCTTAACTGTCTAGTCGTCATGTTGGGAGAATTATATATATCGCGAAGGAGTTACTGTTCGTTTTTTGTTTCGCTACTTGTATTTCTCGTTGCTATGATTGGAGTTTTGGGATTTTTTTTTTTTTTTTTTTTTTTTTTTTTTTTTTTT
>JABYPW010001993.1:0-12766 GCA_016880775.1 Phymatotrichopsis omnivora | reverse complement strand
TGTAATATAAGCAGTGGAAATCGTGGAGATGCCACTGTGAGGAGGAAGAAGGAGGGTGGATAGCAGAGTAGGCTTGGAATGGGTACGTACCCTATATAAGCAAACAAGCGCCCCCAACATTAGTCCGACGATGCGTCGAATTCTGGTCCCTGGGTTGGGTTTAAAAAACCATTTTCCGGGGGGGTAGAGCGTTATAATTCTGCCTCGCAAGGATATGAAAATTCGTTTTTGGGCGCTGGGAAACCAAACACGGACATTCCCGCTGATCGTGCTTACCTCGCTCGTGCGCCATAGGTACATTTATAGCAGAAGTGCTTCCCACCCAAACAGTTACCAAGCCCATTGGTTGCCGATTCAAGACTTATTCGGCGGATGGCAAGTACGTGGTGGCGCTGCTCGCACGAATGTCAAGGCCAATTTTGGAGCACTCGACCCAAAATAAGCAGAGTCTCGGCAGCTATAGCACTCCATGGACAAAGGCTGGTAATTTTCCGGAAAGCGTTGAACCGGATATTGCATAGACATGGAGCGTATCCCCAGTTTTGGCACCCCCGAACCGAACGCCGGTGGAACGAGTGATCTCTCATGAACACGTTTCATCTGAAAATTCCTGCGACCAATCTTATCGTTATTTCGCTTCTCAAGGAATTTCACAGGGTGGACACACTTCTGAAATTTCTGCGACGACATCGTAGCGCTTTATTCTTGTTATTTTCGTTCTGAACTGCTAACCGGATACTCACCAAATGCGATGAAAGCTCAAACCGCCAAAAATACCGATAATAAATCACAATAGTCGATTTGTCAATAAGATCTCAAAGATATATAGTATCCACTTTCCCAAATCCTCTCTCTCTCTCTCTTTTTTTTTAAGGAAAGAAAAAAAAAAAAAAAAAAAAACCGCAACTCGAGACATACATCTTTCTACACCCCACTTCCTTGTTCGGCGTTGGAAATTCAGCAGCCGAGTTTCACTTACTCTGGAGATCGCATTGGCATCCCGGCGGGGCGTATGCCGCATGGCACGGTGTTTGTAAAGCCTCGCTCAAACCAGTCTTGGACTTCCAAAGGTGTCGGCGCTATGGATCGGATGGCTTGGTTCGTTCTCGGTGCCTTGGCAAGCATCCTCCGAAGTACCTTGTACGAATGGCCATTGCTACTATCCTTACTAATTAGACTAGTATTAAGTTCTATTAAGCTTGCTAATCAGAACTTTGGTCAAGCATTATCAATTTTATTAAGGCTTGCTTCTTGTTAGGTGCTTGTCTAAGTTCTTTATTATCTAAGATTCTTGTGTGGTCTTGATCTTAGTTGGGAGTCACAACCTGACAACTACTTGTTTGTGAATGCTACAATGAAGAGTGCTTTTAGTAAGCCTTCTAGACTAGAAGGGCTAGTGTTAATATTTAGGGGACAATTATTTTTGGGAGAAAATAGGCCTTAATATTTTGGACTAAGGAAGAGTAAATGTAGAATAAAGTAAAACCTCCAATAATTCCACTCTCTAATAATTCTATACCTCTAATAATTCCAGGCCTTCTCGGGGAACCATTTTGGTTCTATGGGAAAAGTGCGAAAAATTTCCAGAAATTTTACTAAAAATAGAAAAAAATGTCTTACAGTTCATTGTGACTTAACCTCGAAGAGAGAATTTTACACCTGAAACTGCATGTCCTTTCCATAAGGTTCTTAGATTGTACTTGTGCATATGCCCGCCAAACTGACTTTCTTGTTGTTCAGTCGCTAGACGTACAGGGACACGTAAAAATTATGCAAAAATACCAAGGAAAACCTCCTCAATGTTCCCAATTATTTGACTTCGCTATACACCTTCATTGCAATTATCACGTCCTTCAATAGATGTAGGATTAAATAGTTCACACATAATTTTTTTTTTTTTTAATTTTTATCCGAGATTATAATTTACCGAAGCTTTTGCGTTTGGGGGTCGTGAAACATCTCCCATGTATATACACGTGACTTATTCCACTGCCAAGAGATTCTCATATTTCCATCTCTCCAATTCCAGCCTCGATCGGGCACCGACCTCCTGGAATTATTGGAGGTTTTACTGTAGTATATAAAACGTGTAATTAATTCTTATATCCATTTAACAAAAGAATAAAAAAAAGAAGAAATGTAGATATATAGAGATTATAGAGGATAATATAACCTATCACACTGCAAAACTTGCCAATGGTGTAAAAGAATACTTGTCTGTGCACATTTTTTTTAGGATTAACCACCTATTAGTAACTCTCCTAACCTAAACTCAGTTGAGAATTCATAGAATACAATAAAGAAAGAAATTAAAGTGCACAAGCCTGACTCTTTCGGAGAAAGAGATGAAAAAGGGCAATTTTATAAGAGTGCAATAATCTGTATCTAAAAGGCTTTGAAAAGTTAATTTATAGTGTACCTGAATTGATAGTGGAATGTACTAAGTGAAAAGGTAGATCTACTATGTATGTATATATCATTTGATTCTTATAACCCTAAAGGTGTCATCAATAAATAATATCCATATACAACTATTTATATAAGTGTAAAAGAAATCACCCTCCTTAAAAAAGAAAAAGGTAGTGCAAATATATATATATAGGATTTTGATTTCCTATCGGTCACTATTGTATGGACAGGGCGTGTACACTCAATTAAGAGCAAAGACATAGTCGCATACATAGGAGCGTCAGGACGTACCTTCATCCGCTAAGCACTGTCAGGGTAACCTTCATACAGCCATTGTGTTCATCGGTCGCATTCGCTTACGTGGACTCAACCAGTAATTAGGGAACCATGTACGGTCGGGGCAAATATATATATATATATATATATATAAATACAAAATCAAAAATCAAATCTACAAGTCCAATAGATCAAATATAGGTACAACCTCCTCCTCAAGAAAATCTGAAATACTATCATCATAAGGAGAAGATAAGAAAGTAGAGGGAGGTAAGGCTAGTCCCTCATTAGGAGTAATGCTTATAAGAGTATTATAATGCAGAAAATATTTATATTCTAATATATGTATTACATAGGCTGTAGAAGGGGAAGAGGTAGATGATATAAGTCTAATTAAGATAGTAGTGTTGACTAGTACTGCTACTTAGAATTTGTAAGCAAGAGGCTTGTTTAGTATTCCTATCCTTCTTTCCTAAATTTAGTTGATTTGATGTATGCATTCCTGAGACTAGAAATAACTATTAATAAAATATCTTTTAAGTATACACCTTTCCTATAAATAAACTCATACTACGCACTTAAGTATACTGAGCTTGATAGTTTTATAATGCTGATAAAACAAGGTAAAGAGATAATAGTTTATTCCCTAGGAAGTATGAGTTGATAGACATAATCTCTACTATTATTTTTAGAATAACCTTGTGGTTATAGAAGGGGAGACCTTAAAGATTTAGTTTTTGTTAAGGGATATCTCCTCCTATTACTTTGGAGAATTTTCTTTGGTAGTCTATTTCTAGTTTTCAATTAAATTGTCAACTATTTTTCTATGTATAGTAAGTTAGCATTATATTTCTAGTCTAATGTTATCTTCTAGTACACTTCTATAGAATGACTAGCATGAGACAAAGTAAGGGATAAGCTATCTTATAATCATATTAATTTCAGGGGGGTGGTGTGTACCTACTAAGTTACTATTATTGTTATTACATAGTTAGGCAGGTGCTCAAGTTGTAGTGCTATTTCATCATAGGTACTTTACTCAGGGATAAATAAACGGGACCAGCTTTGCAGACCATGCCCTAAACGCGAAGAGAAGATATCGGTTTCAAATATCGCAAGCTTAAGGAAAAAAAATTAAAAAAAAAATCCGAATTGTTGGCCGGGTATTCGTTCCCGGCAAACATCGGTCGCGTTATACAAAAGAAGCCTGGAGAGGATAGGCATTTCGTAGCTTCCAAGTGGGGAGATCCATGGATGCGGTTTTCTCTGGGGTGGAGTACTCCGCATCCGCCTAAAAAGCGACTCAACTCTCCCCACCTTCGCCATGTCGCATGTGAGGTTTGGTTTACGACGATAAAGAAGGCGCTTATCGGATCGCTAAAGAAGACGAAATAGAACTTGCTTCTGGATCGTGGTTAACGTCCGGCAAAATTGGCCAATCCCTGAGACATTTCAGACAAAAGTGAATGGTCTTCGACTCTCGGCTCAATTCTTGCCCCGTTGGATAGGCCGGAATTTCGGCGATTAGTGTTGGGCTAGAGATACGGAGAATCGGGCGGGGTTTCAATATGATACCGTGCTTGTCCGGGCTGGGACCGGGGGTGAGAGCGGGATGGAAAATCAATTCTAATCCATCAATAAATGTGAACCACCCTGAAATCCTGTGCGTATGACAGATGACGTTGCGTATTTCGTTATATAGTTCTCGGTACTGTTCAAGGTTGACGTCGCCATACTAGCTGGAAACGGCCACCGTTCTTGACTTTGGTGATATCGAGAATCCATCCAACGGAAGTTTTGGCCTATTTGGCCGCCCATCCGAAGTTTCGGAATGTTGATACATAGGTGGCGGCTTGGTTAGAACTCTATCACCCGCAAATAACATACATAGTCTTGAACTTTTTGGGATCCTACCGTAGGAACCCCGCAACCCTCTCGCAACGAGGGCCACCCCAAGGAAACTGCCCCACGCACGTACCTCACGCCTTCGCGTCCCTAACCTACAGTTACGGAAAACGAATTAAAAAAAAAAAAAAAAAAATCTACGACTGAATTGTCGTACTCTAGACGTCATGCACAGGTAAAGTTTGTGAAGCCGATGCCCACACCGAACTCTCCACCTAGACTAAGTCAACACTTATTCTTGGCGGAAGAAAATCCTCACCTTCTGCGCAATGTTAGTCCAGTTTATCTCCAGATACGATCCCCAGCCGGCCGATAACAAAATGCCCTGAATAAGTGATAAGACAATTCTCCAGCGATACCGAGTGTCTACTTCGCGTAGATGTTCTGTTAGGCACTCCTATTGTTACTGCCACGATTGCTAAGAATTCGGGACACCTTGGCACGTCCGTACGTAACGTGGAGAAAATCCTGGTAGCGGCGCAATGATCTACCCGACGGTGTAATACTATTTCCAACCCATGCAACTACAATCCGAGAAGTCGCGGAAAGAAAACTCAGCGTGGCGCGAGAAAGTAAATGGACAATACTTATTTCACGCGCCAGTAAATGAAAGCTATTGCTGGAAGGAGGGCTTTAAATGTACCAAAATAATTATTTTTGACATGTGTGAGCGTTGACATGCCGGACGAAGGTCCTCAGAAACAACTTTACAAAAATACAATAATGCTAAATAATTTGCCATGATACCAATGCGAATGCACTGTGGTTTACTAGCTCATCGGAGGAATGTTATCGCGGCCTAATATCCTACATACCCTTGTGTAGGCTTTATAAGTAATCTAGTTAATTAATCTGGAGTCGTTTGACGTTATGCGATCTGCGGTGGTACAATACTTATATAGTTTAACCACATACTAGCTACATACTTTGGATAAGAGCATGTCGAACTGGTTAATATGCCTAGTGTACGAATTTTGTGAAAAATGCAATGATCAGACTTCAACCTCTCTGCCTACGCGGCGGAACTATGCATCAAGGAATGAGAATAGGAAAAGGTTCCGAAATTTCGCTTAATATTTAGAGTCGTGAAGGCCTATTCGTTAGTTAACATGCGCTTGGGCTAGGGTGACCAAGCGAAGTGCTGCGCCGCTAGCGTTCTCAAAAACTCATCAAGGGACATGTTGAACGGTTTGCACCAACTCGGCGACTCGCGAGCGGCAAGGATCCACCACAAAATACCAAATTAAAAAAGTCTCTCCGTTAAATTGTTCTATTTGAGCTGCTTTATCGTTTAACTAAGCCCGACTTTTAATTGCTTGCGTAGTTGTAGAGGAATATGCACTTGAAGATTTGTATGTGGCCGGGCCGAATGGAAAAGGTTTTCCCTCCTTTTTTTCACTTTTTGTATGGGCCTTGGTGTGCCAAGCGTTTGAGGAAACGCGTGGCACGAATTCTTCCTATGTACCCGCTCCCCACACGGCTCCCAAAAAAAGCATTGTAGTTATTTTATGAACTGCCGATTGTGCTCGGAAAAGAAAAAAAAAAAAAAAAAAAAAAAAAAATGTTACAGGCCTTAAAGCAACCTATGAAATCGCTGGAAATGTGCCGCTTCACGGTCTACGCCATGCTTAGTAGTTACTATTCTGTACTCAGCAGACAAGCTCTGTTGACAAAAACCGTGCTGGTTTTAGCGGGTTATGAGGTTAGAGGTCGACGAGAAAGTTTTGTTTATATTTCAGGGGATTGGCGGGACATTTAAACTGGGTATTCAAAAACGGGTTCCGGCACGGTTAAGAAAATCCAAGCAGAATTTACAAAGGGATTGCCTGTGGTTGCCTAAGTAGCGCGGTGGTCCGCTAGTACAGATAGGAAACCCAATTTTCCAGAGCATGGTGACATTTTAGTATTGAGTTGTAGAGCAGTTCTAGCACATATTAGAGATTACAAAAAATAGCAGATCTAAACACGAGATAGGTCGGGAATGACTTCACACGGCTTCCGAATAGCTTAGAAATAGCTGGAAAAGAGACTTGTGAGAACATAGCCTCTTTTCTATGTGTGAAAATTCCTAAAGGTGGATTTATCTTTTTATCGAAAGTATCACCATTTACCTTGATCTAATTTGACTACATATCAGCCTCAAGCAAATCCATAAAGTTTTCGAGCCCCAGAAACGCGTACTCGGTTCCAAAATAAGCTTTGTCACAGGGATGCTAGGTCAATCGATATCTAAAATGTCTTTGCAATTTATGTTAGTATGTGACGTCGATAGTAAGCCACACCTGAAACTTCCCAAAATCTATCTCCCGATATTCACGTGTGACGGGCCTTCGGTGGCCTCTGACAAGAAGTTTACAAACACTTGTTGACGACTATAGTCTTCAATAACTTCCCCGCTTGGGAAGCTATCGTGTGTAAGTAAAATAGAACAAGGTAAATAAAGTAAAATGAAAATAAAAATAAAAATAAAAATAAAAATATAAAAATAAAATAAATAATAAAAATAAAAAAAATAAAGTAAAGTATAAAATAAAAAATAAAAATAAAAATAAAGGCAACTTGAATTCGATTATTCAGTAGACCTTAGCTTTCGTGTAGATGACTCGTAAGCTGTAGTGCGCCGCTTCGAGATCAAATTCTGAGTATTACTAAAGTTCGGACAATCAAATCTCCGGAAGCGGATTATCCGTAACTCCGCAGGCGAATTATCCGTACCTTCCGAAGCTAGTATTCTGTATTCCAACTTCCTGGAACCTATAGCCGAGTGCATTAACCTCAATATACTCGCTAGCTTGTAAGGCATACAGAGAGAAAATTAATTGCAATTTTTGTTTAAGGGTACCAAATTACTTAAGTATTATACATGGAGCTTAATAGTAAACCGCAAAGCCAGAAAAAAGTACACGTACATGTACATTATGTTTACATGTAATTCTTAACCGAAAATCTTAAGATTACCTTTGGTAGGAATGTGGCATACCAATTGAAGAGAGGAGTGAATATGTCGGAGTTTCGGAAACCGTAGTCTCAATTCATGCGAACCCTCCTCAAAAGGAAGGAAGAGTAATCCATCCTCCTTACAGGACTGTAGATCGTGGCTCTGTGCCGCTATCACACGGTTGTACGTATGCAAAATTTTATCCCTGAATAAAGAGAAGCCTGTGCGACATGGTTTATGCCAGCATCATCGAATGGCATATGAAGGTACCGTTATAAAAGAAGCTCTTTCTCCCCCATTAGCATGCCGTATATACCTACAGTTTCATTAACATTCAAAATATTCCTCGGCGAACGTGAAAAAATCATGCCCTCCCAGAAAAATTTCAAAGTCATCATAGCCGGCGGTGGTATTACTGGCTTAACGCTCGCTCATGCTCTCGACAAAGCTGGGATAGACTTTGTCGTCTTAGAAGCATACGACGATATAGCACCGCAAGTTGGGGCGAGTATCGGCTTACTTCCCAACGGCAACCGAATTTTGGATCAACTAGGCCTTTGGAGCGATATCAAAAAATTGATAAAGCCGCTACGGGACGTCACTTACCGGAGTCCAAATGGTAAACCGTTAGTTAAGTTCGAAAATGGGAAGGTGCTTCAAGCATGGTAAGTTCATTAGCCCTCTTTCCTTACCACGCGTTACGATAACATACGGGTTATATATTGAAAACGTGACTTTTTTAAAAGCTTCGGATACCCGGTTTGCTTTTTGGATAGACAAGTGGTCCTGGAAGTTATGTACCACCACCTTAGGGATAAATCCAAAGTTTTCGTTGGCCACCGCGTCGTCAACGTTAAACAAACCGAAAAAGGAGTTCAAGTCACCACCAAAAACGGCAAGACATTCGAAGGCGATATTGTTATCGGCGCCGACGGAGTGCATTCAATAGTCCGAAAAGAGATGCAAAGAATCGCCGACCAAGTCCAACCTGGAATCATCACGGAGAAGGATAAGACCGGTAAAACCTTTCTCCCAGTTACTTTACTTGTAAGGGAACTTTAACAAAAAAAAAAAATTTGCAGGGATGTTCGCCGATTATTTATGTATTTTCGGCATTTCAAAGCCTACAGGGGGGCTGCTGGAAGGTACTGGCAACGCAACACACAATAATTCATTCTCGTTGCTCTCGTTTATCGGTCTCGGCGGGCGCGTTTATTGGTTTCTGTTCTCCAAGTTGGACAAGAGATACTACGTACCAAACATTCCGCGCTTCACCCAGGCGGAATGCGAGAAGATTATGCAGAAATATTTCAAGGCAAAAATTACCGAACGGGTAGTGTTCGAGGATTTCTGGAAAAATCGCATCATTACCACCCCGACAGCGTTGGAAGAGCATGTTTTCGAACGGTGGTATTACGGGAGAATTGCTTTCATGGGAGACTCGGCGCACAAGGTGAGTTCTTTGCTGCTCCTCGTGTTGCTACCTACTAACGAGTGACTTACCATGCAGATGACCCCCAGTCTCGGTCAAGGCGGTAATACTTGCATCGAAGCCGTCGCCACGTTCAGCAACATCCTCAACCGCACCCTTTCCACGCAAACCGGAAAGCTCAACAGCGAGCAAATAACCACCATCTTCTCCGAATTCCAGCAAACGCGGATGGCGCGTACGAAAGAAATCTTCAAAGCTGCTAGCAAATCAACACGATTCGAAACGAGAGACGGTCTCAAGTTGAAACTCTTCGATAAATACGTTTTTCCATTCATTGATGCGGATTACGCGATGCAAGGGCCGGTAAATATGCTCAAGAATGCGAGCAAACTCGATTATGTCGATGCACCGTACAACCACGGCGTGACACCTTGGGGTGATAGTATTGCAGCGAAACAAATTCAGCGAAGTCGGTTCGAAGTTGTTCTCGGAAGCACACTTTTAGCTGGATTATCGATGCGGCGGTACGGGTTCTCCATGTCGCTGCTTCGAGAAATGGGTTGAACGAGACGGTCCGGGAAGTGGTACAAGGAAAATACTTTGCGGAACAAGGTATTGCTTTGGAAACGAGGTATACGAGCGTCGAAGCGGTCGATAAGATTCTGGCGATTCTAGTTACGATTTTCACACCAGCTTCCGAAACCTTCGATGGAGGACATGCATTATTTGTCAGGCAATTCGTTGTCGCGCTTTTGCCGGTATTGACAATTTGGACCATAGAGGGTAGACGCCGGGGAAATGCGTTCACCGCAGCAGCATTGTAAGTTTTCTGCTGTATTCATTTCTTTTTCTACTTCGATATCAATTAGGGAGGCGTTGCTAATTATCTTGACATAGTCCCGTGCTATTCGGAGCCCTTTACCAACTTTTTGGAATCGGATTGATCGGACCTATTTATTATCTCCTCCATTACCTCCAAATTAAGGGCTCCCATATTCACCATTGGCCAAACTACCGCCATGTTCCTCTCCAATACGCGAAGACTCTTCTCCCGACTTTAATCATAGCGTTTCTGATCCCGACGCTGCTTATGCTCGCTCCGAAATCCCTGATATCCGACTCAAATACGAGACAGCTACTTGCCGCCTTCTGGCAACCATTTCCAATCTTTGTTTCCTTCGTCCATCGCTGCCTCTCATCTTTCTGTGACAGAGACTGGCTAAAAACTCATATGACCGAAGAACCTGATGCAACTTCTGACATGCTCCATCTCCGAATGACATACCTTTTCACGTTCACCGTTGCCGCTATTACTCATATCTGGGCTGTCTTCAATTCTATCACTTCCGCCAATCCAGACCTTCACTGGTCTAGAGTTTGGACTCTGTCTCTTTCCAGCATTGACGAACCTATTAAGTCCCTCACAGAGGGTATTCATAGGTTCACACAATACGATTACTATATCTTGTTCGCTGCTGGAATCATCTGGGTCTTGTTGGCCGTTGCGAGTTTGAAACGGTCCGGAAAGACGCAAGTTGGGTGGCCGACGGTTTTTATTGCCGTCATCGGGGGATGGATTTTGGTCGGACCGGGTGCAGTCATGGTTGCAGCCTGGGCGTGGAGGGAAGAAATTTTAGCATTCGGTAAAAGCAAAGAGGTTGTGGAGTTCAAGAATTTGTGATATGATGGCGGGAAATAAATAAAAATGTTAATTTGGTTATTGTAGGATGAATTTTGAATAGAATTGTTTGCAGGGAGCCGGATAAGTGTTTTTTTTTTTTTTTTTTTTTTTTCATAAGAATAAAAATAAAAAATCAATATGAAAAATCAATAGTTTGATATACAATATATTAACCCCAGATAAAACAATATCTAGGCGATTTAATAGTATGCTATTTCGTCACGGAAAGTAATTTGTATCATGGGTGATCACTCGAATCGTGGCATGCACGGGAGCGCCACTAAATTTATTTGTTTAAGAAGCTTTACGGCTCCTTAAGCCTAAAGGGTTAGGGTTTCTCCCTTTAAAGCGACTACAGAGAGGGAGAGAGGGAGAGAGAGAAAATAATAACAATAATATTAATAGCAATAGCAACAGCAATAATAATAGTAATAGCGATTATAATAGTAGAAATATAAAGCGTGGAGAAGCTGGAGAAATGGGAGAAAATGGGGATTTGTGGACGGCGGAAATATGGGTGACAATTGGAAAAGGGTGGAAGTAGCGCACCACAGCACGACGACGATGCAGCACCAGAACTGCCGTTTCCAAATGAAACGGCGGCGCAAGCGCAAGTCAATGGCGGGATCAGATTTTCCAGCGACGTCGAATGTACATGTACATACATGTACAGCGGAAGCGCTGTCTACCCTATGAAGACCCTTGGATACCGATTCAAGACGTATCCTGCGGATGGTAAGTACGTGCCGGCGCTTGGTTGCAGGAATGTCAAAGCCAATTTTGTGCGCTGGACCCTCCAAAAAGTTGAATCTTGGTAGTTATAGCACTCTATGGAGAAAGGCTGGTAGTTTTCCGTAGAGAGTTGAGCAGATATTATTTAGACGTGGAGCATATCCCCAGTTTCGGCTCTCCCGCATCGAACGCTAGTGGAACGAGTGACCTCTTATGAACACGTTTAATCCAAAAATTTCCTGAGACCAATCCTATCGTTATTTCAGTTTCAAAAGCATTTCCCAGGGTGAGCACGCTCCGCAAGTTTTGCGGCGACATCGTAGCGCTCTACTCTTGCTATTCTCGTTCCGAGCTGCTAACCAGATAACCCGAACGTGATAACTTTAACTGCCAAAAAATAACTATAATGAATTCCAATTTTCGAGCGCAGAATTAGAGTCTCAAAGGTCTAATCCTCCCCTCTCCTCCTTTTTTCATTTTTATTTTCATTTTTTTTTTTTTTTTTTTTTTTTTTTTTTTTAAAAAAAAAAAAAAAAAAAAAGACGCAGCCTAAGATATACATTTTTCTACACCTCATTTCCTTATTCTGCCTTTAAATTTTGATAGCCTAGTTTGGCGTGCTGCAGAGATCTCGTTGATGCCCCGACAAAACTGTATGCGGCACGGCACGGTGTTTGTGGAGCCTCGCTCAGACTGATCCCTGACGGCGTTGGTGATATAAATCGGATAGCTTTGTTCGTTTTCGGTGTGTTGACAGGCATCCTCCGGGATGCCTTGTACGAATGACCATTGCTTGGTGTTTGCATCGCAGATCCTCTGAAGCGTGGAGGATAAACAAATTGTTTGGTGTTAACCCGGCCACGGCCTGACGGTCGAATAAGCCTATTTTCTTTTAGCCGATCTGAGAATTTCATTTTTCTTTCTATTTAATAAGCTATCCACCCCTTCTTGCCTAACATCCGACCGTCGAGGGAGGCACATCATATGCCATCACTCGCCTTCCCACCTCCCCTAATAGTCATTTTTCTACTTTAGTTGCGGTTTGGTCTACTTCTTTTGTGTCAGTTTTTTTTTTTTTTTTTTTTTTTTGCCTGGTAGAGTGCGAGGGGATCGTCAGGGGATTTTGGGAGGTTAATAATTTTTTTTTTTCCAGGGTAAATAATTTCATATACGGTTCGGGTGGTGAATTTCCTTTAAGTTTGAGGAGCTAAGATGTGATCTATAGTTAAAGTATTTCTTGGAGGGTTTCTTATTTTTCTTCGGGATATGATCTCCTCTCACACGCTGCCTTGTTTTCCTGTATTTAGCCTGCTTTGCCTACCGTTGCTGGAGTATATTCAATTTACAATGACTGCAGGCGGCAATGTAAACCGGCGGTGCCATTCTTCTCCAA
>JABYPW010001992.1:0-12769 GCA_016880775.1 Phymatotrichopsis omnivora | reverse complement strand
TAGGGGAAAACACGGAATGACTGCAAAAAAAAAAAAAAAAAAAAAAAAAAAAACCGAACAACATACCGCCGTCCAACAACCTATTCTCTCTGCCCAGGCTTATAAAGGCCTCGCCACCAGCGCTGGACTCATGCCACATAGGTGCTATTAACTTTCGAACGGTTAGTAATTCCCACGAGTAGGAGAGATAAAAACGTACGTGCCATTAAAGCCGGGGTTGAGATGAAGAATTTCGCAGACGGCGCACATGTATCCAATCTGATCTGTGCCATGTATTAGCGAAGGTGAGGGAAGATGTAAAGGGACGTACCGCCGAGGCTCCTGAGTAGTTGGCCTGATTATGCTCGGTACAGATCTCTGCATTTTGCTTCGGTCGATGGGTGGAGATGCTTGGTTTATGTTATGAAAGTTGGAAGGGCTTGAAGGGTCGTGGAGAGATGTTTATGCGAAGAAGAAAGGGAGAAGTGGGAAGCGAGTTATTTATGACCTTCATGGGAGTAGATTTAGGGTGAATAGGGATGTGATGAGGATGGGATAATACAAGAGCAGCCGTAGAAGTGCGCACACGCGAGGGAGAATCACACGAGCACCGGAGATACTGCGGTCAAAAATTGTGGAGATAAACAACAACCGGAGAACGTGTTGGATTGCGTTGCTATTGCCCTGTCGCGGGTATTAAATTGCATATTAGAAGTAGTGCAAATGAGCAGCGATGCACGGGTTGTGGAATCAACAATAGCGCAGTTAAAAACAGTATATCAGCGACAAGATGAGTTTAATCTTGAGTGCTGGACAAAGTGCTCCTGCTATTGTTTCCAGAGGATCCAGCAATAGCCGTTCAACCCACGAAAAATATATTAAACATCCTGATAGCTCTCGCGTAAGAGCAATTGCCTGACCATTATCATTGCTCCGATCCCCTATTCACTGGCCTCCGGGGGGTTATAAATGCTCCCCAATTTTAAGCCAAATACTCTTCCCTCCCCAAAATCAATCTCATATTCCTTCAACTGTTCTCCGGCTATCTTCATGAACTCTTATTAACGCTCCCATATATATTAAGCTCATTAATCCCATTCTGCTGACCTTCACCGATCTCTATTTCGCCGTCCTTGCTTTCAAATATATACAACTTTCCGTAATCATAAACTCAGTATGCAGCCTTCATTCGTCATTGAGCCTGCTGCTTCGGGGCTCCGAAGAACGAACATGAAACCCGTGGTATGTCCTTGTAGTTTCCGCTGCTATAATCTTTCCATCTGATTTGCGCAGGCCAGACCTGGTACATATATGTACACCATCTGCTAATGATCTCTCTGATTTCGTGTCCGCCGATAGTGTTCGGGTGCGTATTGGACTTCAATCTTTGGTGTCTGCAGTCTCCTGGCTTTTGGCCTGCTGCCGATGTCTTCCTCATGCTGAGTGAAAGCTTTAGGCAGCGATGTATGGATGGATTGGCTGTCTCGGAGATGGCGTTTGTCTTGAATGGTTGGATTTCGTCAGTCGTGTACGGGTCGTGTTAGGCTTTTGGGTTTTGTGATTTTATTTTTTTTACTTTTTTTCCTGTTTTTTGTTTTTTTCCTTTCCTTTTCCTCTTCTTTCCTTTCCTTCCTGGGCTATCATGGGTGGCCACGTGTATCGGTCGGGGCCTGTATATCGGCAATTCAGCTTTTACACCAATATAACCAAGAATACGGTGAATTTTTATGTTCTACTCATGCTCAATTTTCGCCACTCGAGGCGTTTTTTCTAATATAAACATCAAAATCCTCTGGAGTTTTACCGTCCCCGTACGTCTCGGCGGGCTCCCGGGCTATCACTCGGTATTACCGCGCGAGGAATCAGGTACGGATGAGGTGACGATGCAGAAAGAGGAAGAACAAGAAGCGGAACACCAGCATGCCCGACAACCGCAGACCCCAGCACTGGGGAAGGAATCTCAAAGGAAAATCGATGGTTGAGCCTTCAGCCTGGGGTTGAGGTGTTGGAAAATATGGCAGAATTCCTCCGGCTTGCTGTGGGAAATGCAAGTGCATGGTCGGGATGTGCTAGCGCAAAACCAACTGCAGAAAGAAAAAGAAAGTATGGAGAATGGCGGCAGAATAACCAATAAACGTAAATTGGAACCTCACTCCCCTCCTCCTAATCTCTAGGGGCCTGCGTTAGACGCCGTGTTACACCGCCGTAGTAAAGCAAAAATAAAAACGGAATAGGGAAATAAGGAAAATAAGAATGAAAAGAAAAAAAAAAAGAAAAAAGAAAAAAAAAAAAAAAAAAAAAAACAGGGGAGAGGGGAAACAAAAAGAAGAGAAGAGTAGTGGAAACCCCGCTTAGCGCCCCCAAAGTCAGAACTTTTATAGAACCTCTTACCGCCAGGGTTAGTTTTCTTACGTATATGCATAAGCTGGGATTGTTATTTTTTGAGTCGAAATTTTCACCATTGTGAGAAACAGACCTTACTTGCCAAGTTGCAGACGGGGTTGACACGCAGAGATTTAGCAGATGGCGCACATGTATCAAATCTAGCCCGTGTCACGCTTTAGAACAGGATGAAACTGAAGTATGTAAAGGGACGTTCCGTGAGTTTCATACTCGTCCTTAAAAGCCTCGGTCTCCTGGGGAGCAGCGGGCTTAATTATGCTCGGTATAGATGGTTGCATTTTGCTTCGGTCGATCTGGTGAAGGTGCTTGGTCTATGGTGGTGAAAGTTGGAAGGACCCGGGCCCTGGAGATGTGCAATTGAGCAGGATGTGAGATGTTTCGTGAGAAAGAAAAGAAGAACTGGGAAGGGGATATTTGAGAGTAGGATAAGGGTAAATTGGGATATGATGGCGATGAGACAATAGCAAGAGCAGCCGTGGGGATGCATATATGTGAGGGAGAATTCCATGAGCACCGGATATACTACGTTCAGGTTTGGGGGTAAATAATAACCGGGGAACGGGTGTGGTTGCGTTGCTATTGTCTTGTCCCGGGTATTATAAATTGCATATTCGAAAGCAGCGAGTGAGTAGCGGTGCACAGGGTGCAAAAGCAACAATAGATAACTTCTAAGGCATCTTCATCAGATGAATTGCTTTTGCGGATGAGTTGGAAGAACAATCCGGATCTCCTCATCCCAGCATGATGCAGGGGGGGGGCGTTGAAGCGAACGTTGCGATAGAAACGGGAAAATTAGGGCCAATGATGGACGTAACGACACAGGAATATTCCAGCATCCCCTCCAAGAATCAAAGGATAGTTGCCATAATATATCCAGACGATAGGTCTGCATTCGAAACAGATTAGCACTCAATTTCTTCTCATATCAAGAAGAAAAAGAATAATTAAGCTAGAGAAGAAAGCGTATAGCGTCGAGGGATGAAACGTGAACCTTGTATGTAGTGGAAGGGCTATGCGACAATGAACCTCCATCCGTTGTAGCGAAGCCCAAAAAAGTGCGCGGGTCTGGGTACTAGGCACCAGGGTACGTGCATATGGAAAAAGGTAGCCACCAAAAGGTTAGAACTTTGGGCACACGCTACTGCGGAGAAAGCAACATGTGCTGGAGCCTCCCGTAAACACGGGGGGGGGGGGGGTGGAGGGGCCGACAACTCGGCAAATATCAAACATGCACATCTTCGTGGAATATCACTCGCTTATGATTTGGCATCGATTCCCATCGCAGGATTTCATGGAGATATGGCAGGGGAGGGTCTCCGTCTCGAAAGGAAGGTGTAAGTTTTTTAAAAGAGCTCCGGAATTCAGTTAGCGGTATATGTCACCACCAGGGTAAAGTAAAAGGTAGTTATGTAACTCACAACCTCATTAGTCCTTATCAGCAGCCGCATCATTGCCAAGGCCTCGCTTCTTCCAATCCTGCCCCGGGGGAAAAAAGCCAACTAATCCCGCTCATACATACAACAATGGCGCGATTGTTCCCGGTGGCATTCCGAGCAAATTCTACTAAAAAGACCACACCCCCATCTAGGCTAGTCTCTACGACAGGGACGGCCTTCTTGCGCCGAAGACATCGATACCGGTCAAAAAACACCTCTCTCCGCCATTTGCTAGCAGGCTACATCTTCGCTGATGCCTAACGAAGACTGAAGCTTCGCGGTGTTTAGAATAGGGAATGTATTTATACTAGCCTGCAATCTGATTGTTCACTTGACACGCAATGGACGTATTAATAGAAATGGAAGCTGCATCGCAAGAGGCAGCTTCCATCGAATGCTGAGAGGTTCTATCTACTTCAACCCGCCATATCCAGGGCCACATTTTTTCCGCTCCGACATTATCCAATTTTCACATCCTCGAGATAGCTCCCGTCGACGTCCTCTTTCTCTAGTTACCGACCCAGAAAACCCACTCTCCACACCCCCAAACCCTCGCTCCCAAGAAACGTACTCTCAACCTCAACACCTCTCACACACAATCCTCCAATCGACAGTTCTCAAGGTCCCCTTCCTCGATAGATCATGAACTAGATGCTTATATATAAGTGAAAGGAAAAAGATACGGAGAAGCACAAAGTGAGCGATATCACAAGAAAAGTAACGCAGTCCGAGGGCGAAGTCGGGGTGAAAGATGCAGCAGACTCATCAATGACAGTTCGAGCAACCGAGCAGGAGTCGGCACCCGACGAAATGGCTCCGCCAACTCCCCTCCGTGCACTAAATTTCATGCAACTTCCCACTCCCGAGAAACGTCTCGAGCACCCCCACACCAACAACGCCTCCGGCAACACGTTCTTCAAAATCTCCCACTACCTTGCTGCCATCGACGCCTGCAACCATGCGCTCACTCAGGTAATCCCAAATTACCCCACCTAAACCTCTAGCCTCTTCGCCGACCTTTTTGCGTGCCACCTCCCGCAACAAGGTTACGGTACCGCTGTTGGGAAAGGCTGCATTGTTCCGATCAGGCTGGAGTAAGCCATTCCTTCGTCTGGCATAAGGTCGTGGGCTGGAGAAGGCTCTGGAGGATTACCCCTTTCCTTCCACGGACAAGGCAAAGGCAGAGTACCGTTAGGAACAAAATTGCCCCCACGGAAAGTAAAATAGTTGAAAAACGGTGCTCGAAGATGCGATGGCGCGTCGAGGACGCGAAAGAAAAGAAATTGGGGGACACGGAAACTGAAAGGTATAATCAAGTTTTATATATTCCCTCTCCATTCTACAGAACAAGAAGATAGGATTCTTGAAATTGCCAAGTATCAGCTCGGCAATTGATTGAAGCGCCCGTCCGGATTGAGTATGGAAAATTTCAAAATGGTAGTTAAGGATGAAAAGATGGGTGGGTAAAGAATACAATTCAACCAGTGCTTGTTGGGACATTATTTCCGAGGGCTGAGGCCCGATCCTATGTCTAGCTGATGAGAGTTGGCGATAGTTGATACAAAGATGGACGCGCCAATGTGGATTGCTTCGGTTGGGTTTATATAACGTTACTATATTCCTATACCATGATGTGGACTCGTCTGATATTTTTGAGAGCTTGTTTGCTTGCACTATGGGTGAGCATGGCGTAGTTTTTGGGTGTATTATACTCTATAGTATGGGGCAAGATGCGACAATTAACAACCGGGAATTTAATAATTTGCAATGGTATTACTTGTAAATAACGCTAATCCATTTATACAATACGTCATCACTTGCCTTTTTATAGTCAGATTTCCCCCGCAAATCATTTCTAGATATGTTAATCCAGACTTCTAGGTGGTTACTACTAACCGATTTTAAATATACTTAGTACATGTCAAGTAATCCTAATGCAATTAGGAATTTGTGGTTGTAAATTTGCCAAGATAACAGAGCCGTTCCTGAAATCGACCGGAAATGATAGTCTGTACCACCGGGTGTAACTAGAAATGGTGTAAAGAAAAGCCTTACCCGAGCGTCAATTTCAACCTCATAACTTCAACGGGTCAACCTCGCTTGTATAACACGACCTCAGCCCAAACAGCCAACCTAGGCACGACCGTGCTCGGATCGTGAAAAGAGTTATCTAAAGGTAGGTGTTTGATTGATAGATACAGGTGCAGAGGACGTCAAGGTTCTATGAAACTGACCAGAAAATTGGGAAAGAAGTTATGAAGCCTTCCTCCGGCACATTGTTGCTGTTATTTCTTGGCCACCTCCAGGGTTTGGGTTTGGAGGGTAGAGTCCCAGCGCCGGTGGAATAGGTTTCTAAAAACCAAACAAAAAGCAAGCAGTCTTCCAATAGGGCATAATAAAGCGGCTGGGTGTTTTTTTTTTTTTTTTTTTTTAAAAAAAAAAAATTTAGAGCGGATGAATCATTCCAGTCCAAGGTAACGAAAAGGCACTGACGAGAAAAAAGGCTACGTTCTGCAAATTTGGCCGGTTTGAAGCCACATTACACTTGAAAAGTAGTTTCATGATCTAACAGCGATAGCCGCCGCTCACCAGACATTGGAATGGCAGCTAACGTACGTAATCTGTGATGTCTAAACCTGTATTCCGGCCGCATAGCTCAAATATGTATGGGGAACTTGTTCCACGTCAGCTCTGTATCTGCGAGGCTGCCAAACCAATTATTTCTTTTTTTTAATTTTATCGTGTAGTCAGTCAGTCCGCCCATTTCCTTTGTTTCAGGTACACAGAGACCAGAATATCGGGCACACACTTCTATTGTATCTCTTGCAAAATCTCCAACGAATATCACAGGACTCAAAATGGATGCACCAGGTCAGCGGCATGAGTCCAAGGCCCTTCGACTACTATCTCTCGGTAACGACACTATATTAATCTCTTTTTCTTGGGATAAGGGTTAACATATTCTACAGATGGTGGCGGGGTGCGCGGTCTCGCATCTCTTCTAATTCTCGATAATATGATGATGATGATAAACCGTGATATCCCGCTAAAACCCAGCGACTACTTTGACGTCATCGGAGGAAAAAAATACTGGAGGGTATTTATACCACGAAAATAATGGATATAAGGGTAGAGTTAAGTATTTTCAGCCGAATTTGACGCTTAATTTATCTCGACTTCCTAGATTAATCGCCGTTATGCTCGGCCGCCTTGAAATGGACGTCGAAAGCTGCATCAAAGCCTACCTTGAGCTATCCAAACGAGCATTTCAGCCTCGGGGCGAATCTTCGGAAATTTCCGGCACGGTCTCGAGCACAACCGATTTAAGGGAAAAATTTAGCTCTTAGAAGCTTGAGGAGGCCATCAAGGATATGATAAAAATTCAAGAGAAAGACATGGATACGCTGATGGTGGATAGTGCTGATCCGAAATGTAAAGTGTAAGAACCGGCCTTTTGCTCATCGCTCATCGAGTTTTCGATTCGGGTACTGTTAGATCCATTACCTACTTGGTTTATGCAATAGCTTCGTCTGAGCTACACGAAAGGAAAACGCGGAGAATATACGCTTTCGAAGTTACAAATCGCGATCTGGAGTTGATCGGCACTGCAAAATTTGGGAGGCGCGCCGAGCAACAACAGCTACATCCACCTTCTTTGATCCAATAACTATCGGGCAATATGTAGAGTGCTTAGTTGATGAGGCTACTGGATGCAATAATCCTGTCAACGAGGTATACGCCGAAGCCGGTAATATCTGGCCAGGAGCAAGAATCCACTTCCTGATCAGCATTGGAACCGTTCAACCAACGTTTAAAGGATACGGAGACAACATGACTGAGATCAGAAATACCCTGAAGCGGATCGCAACGGAAACGGAAAAAAACGGCTGAGAATTTTCTCAACAGTCACCGAAATCTCGGAGATGAAAAGCGCTATTTTCGTTTCAACCATCCAAGGGGATTAGAAGACATTGGGCTCGACGAGCACGGGAAGATTAACGTGATTGCTTCAGCAACCGATGTATATATATGGAAAACAATGACTTTCGTGTTGAAATGACAGATTGCGTGAAATTTTTAACAGATATAAGTATGTACTGTATCCATCACCTTCACATAACTCATTCTAAAATTAATACCACGCGGGAATCAAGATAGGCGCAAGGAATTTTGGGAACAGCTACAAGGTATGAATTGACGTAACTGTTATAAAATGCTATTTTTCCAAGCTAATGATTATAGACACGGAACAAGCTGCGATCTCAAATTGGCTCTCGAAAGTAACTTATGCTAGGCATCACGAGTTCATCAAAGGTGCACGTCAGGAAAATACTGGTTCCTGGTTATTTGAGAAAAGGAATTATATTGAGTGGGAAAGCACTACATCATCTTCGATTTTCTGGCTTCATGGGATTGGTAAGCACTTCCAAAACTTAACTATCTACCCCTTCCCCTTCTCCCTCTCCTCCCCAGTCAGCGAAAACAAAAATAAATAAATAAATAAATGGATAAAGAAAACTTCGCAATGTATTTTTTGACTAACTATGAAATTTAAAAAAAGTTGGGGCTGGCAAGACTACACGTGCGTTGGTACTCCTGTCTCATTCGGATTTGGATATCGACTAATTTTCCTAGTTCTCTGGTCATCGATACATTCACGGATATGATATCGACAGATTTTGCACTTGCGTATTTTTACTGCAAGTACGGAGAGGTCGATCGAGATGATCCAGAGTCAATTCTGAGAACGATCGTCGAGCCGTTATCACTAATGGGCCCAGACGGGTCTCTACCGGGACCGCTGGTATCATAATACAGAAAACAGAAGAAGTGTGCATTCTAGTTCGGAAGATTAATGCTGAATGCGAGTAAGGAATTGATATCAAGATTGCCGGCAGCATTCAAGCGGACGGTAATTATTATCGACGCTCTCGACGAGTGCAATAAAGGTACTCGAAAAGAGCTTGTGCATGCATTGAAGAGCTTGCGCTCATCAACTGAGGGCCTGAAAATTTTTGTTACGAGTCGGAACGATGACGATCTTCTTATTGAACTTAACAACGAATCCGAAGTTTATATACAAGCAAGCGATAACAAAAAAAAGATATCGAATCTTATGTCGTTGCCGAAGTCGAGAAATTTATCGTGAATCAAGAATTGCTCCGAGGTTCTGTCGGACCTGAGCTCAAACGAACCATTATTGACACACTTATTAGGAAGGCCGATGGAATGTATGCGGTCCACCAGATTCCCGATATTTCTAAAAAAAATTTAGCTAATAATTCCCCACTTGGGCCTGCAATAGGTTTCTGTGGGTCCACATGCAGCTTAAACATATATCTCTCGAAGAGTCAGAGGACGCCATCAGAACAGCTCTCAATCAGCTACCGAAAGATTTGGAAGCGACTTACTCCATCATATGGGAAAGGATCCGTGCGGATACCGAAAGCAATTACCTTCTGGCCACAAGAACGCTCAAGTGGATCGTATGCGCTCAAAGGCCACTCACCCCTGACGAGATGGTCGATGCAGTTTCCGTCACACCAATGCAGTGGAAAGAAAGACCTGATCACAACGGTGTCACAGATATGACACTCCTTGATGCCTACCGGAATCTCCTTGTCATCGGTCAGGAACAGGGAGTGTTTCGTGCCGCGCATTTCTCTGTGACCGAGTTTTTGCTGAGAAAATTCACATTGAAGGAAGCGCACACCACTGCCGCGGAAATTTGTTTTACCTTGCTCTGCTGTCAAAACCACATCGATACGAGTTATGAACCTGGGACATCTCTCCTATTCAACTATGGCCTAGCCGGGTACGTGATGCGGTATTGGGCAGAACATACTCGTTCATCCGGCAATGGAAGTAATTCCCTCACCAAATTGCAGAAGGAGTTCTTCAAATCATCTCCAGCATACTCAGCGTGGATTTGGCACGCTTCAGTTATGAATTTCAACTTCCGGTGCAAGGACGGCGAGGGTTTGCTTCCCCCATTGTGGGTGGCATCATATTATCAGTTTTGGAACATTTTTGAACATGTTGTAGCACGCAGCGATGATTACAACATTTGCAACCCTTTGAGAAGGAGGACAGCACTTCACCTGATAGCATTGGGTAGGAACCTAATAGCAGCGCAGCGATTACTTCAGCAGCAAGGTGTGGACTTGAATTCGAAAGACATATCCGGTAATACACCACTCAATTTGGCATCTTGGAAAGGCCACGAAGCAGTTGCCCAGCTGTTGCTCCAGCAGAACGGTGTGGACTTGAATTCGAAAGACGAGGACGGTAATACACCACTACATCTGGCATCTCGGGAAGGTCACGAAGCGGTTGCCCAGCTGTTGCTCCAGCAGAGTGGTGTGGACTTGAATTCGAAAGACAATTACGGTTATACACCACTCCATCCGGCATCTCTGGAAGGCCATGAAGCAGTTGTGCAACTGTTGCTCCAGCAGAACGGCGTGGACTTGAATTCAAAAGACGAGGACGGTAATACACCACTCTGTCTAACTGATCGGGCCTGTAATCGCAAGAGCTTCCTTTGGAGGTTCTCTTTCATTTTCACCCCTTTCCTGGGCTCGAAGCTGGGGCCTAGGGCACATGCCTTTCCGCACATTATGAGACTGTAAATAAATATTGGCACCGGTAATATGTACAGCTGTACCTTGATAAACTAGACCTCGATAAACCGGAACCCATTTTTCCAGGATCTGGCGACCTTGCAAGCTTTGTTGAAGATCCATCTGGCATCTCTGGAAGGTCACGAAGCAGTTGCCCAGCTGTTGCTCCAGCAGAACGGTGTGGACTTGAATTCGAAAGACAATTACGGTTATACACCACTCCATCTGGTATCTCGGGGAGGTCATGAAGCAGTTGCCAAGCTGTTGCTCAAGCAGAACGGTGTGGACTTCAATTCGAAAGACATGTTCGGTAATGCACCACTCCATCTGGCATCTCGGAAAGGTCACGAAGCATTTGCCCAGCTGTTGCTCCAGCAGAACGGTGTGGACTTGAATTCGAAAGATGAGTACGGTGATACACCACTCGGTTTCGCATCTCAGGAAGGTCACGAAGCAGTTTCCCAGTAGAACGGTATGGACTTGAATTCGAAAAACAAGGGCGGTGATACACCACTCCATCTGGCATCTCGGGGGGGGGTCACGAGGCAATTGCCCAGCTGTTGCTCCAGTAGAAAGGTGTGGACTTGAATTCGAAGGACGAGGGCGGTGATACACCACTACATCTGGCATCTCGGGAGGGTCACGAAGCAGTTGCCCAGCTGTTGCTCCAACAGAATGGTGTAGACTTAAATTCGAAAGGCAAACACGATTATACACCACTACATTTAGCATCTTAGAACGATCACGAACCAGTTACCCAGCTGTTGCTCCAGCAGAACGGTGTAGACTTAAATTCAAAGAACGCAAACGACAATACACCACTCCATTTGGCATCGATGAAAGGCCGTGAAGCAGTTGTCCGGTTGTTGCTCCAGAGGGGGGGCATGGATTTAAATGCGAAGAACAACGACAACCGCACACCACTCCATTTAGCATCGCTGGGGGACAGCAAAACAGTTGTCCAGCCGTTGCTCTGTCAGGGAGGTATCTATTTGCATTGTAAGGACAATGATGGCAATACGCCTTACCTTTGCGCAAAGCAAAATATGTACCTGGGGGTAGCTCAACTGCTGAAAGGGGTAATTCCATCTACATTGTAACTTTGTTCATTTTCAATTTTATCTCTAACTTTGCCACCTGCCCTGCGAAGTCACGGCGGGGCAGGGGTATAAACGCTTTCCGGAACACAAGTTCGAGAAAAAAAAAGGAGGGAGTTTGTTCAAATTGAACCACCTAAGAGGGTACTCCAATATCCGTCGTAGTTATGTTGAATTTTATCGCTAAAATTTCACTATCTTCTGAAAAGAACCCGGCAAATACTAAAAGATACTTTCTCCGAATCACGCCTTAGAGGAAGAGGAAGCATGACGAAATTGAACAATAATAACTGTTGAGATGTATGTGTCTCGTACTATTGAGGGTTTCGCGTTAGGGTTTTCCTTTTTTTCCTCGTTCCTTTCGGCCAATTTTAGTGTAGCCTTGGCACATCGTCTGGTCTTGGCATGTTGCGCTTCTAGTGTATAAAAGGGCCGTGTGTTCGCAACACTTAGAAATAGCGGATGAAGGTACGTCCTGATGCTCCTATGTATACGACTATGTCTTTGCTCTTAATTGAGTGTACACGCCCCGTCCATACAATAGTGACCGAAGGAATCAAATTTCCGCAACACTTAGAAATATAACTTACGTTCATTCTCTTCTCACACACGTGGCCCCACCCTTTTCTTTTCCTTTCAATAACAAGTAAGTGTGTACATATCTGTTGGTTTTCGAAGGCTTAATCGCTAAACGCCTGTCTGCTCTCAATTCATCTTGTTGTAACTGTCGTCACGTCTCATTGTTTATTTTATTTTATATTGCGCATTTCATAATTTTCATACTTACTGTTTTTTTTGGTTTACTCCTTCCCCCAGAATCTTACCTTTGGCCAGGCCGGGTTCTGTGTGCTTTTCTCACTCTTCTTGCAATCCATTTTCCCCTTGATTTCTGGTGTTGCTGCTAGAGAAGTCCGATTCCCGCAAGCCGCGGATATCACGCGCCTACGTGATAAACTTCTAGATTTGTTCCTGTTCGGCACAGCTTAACGAACCGGTGTTAACGATGTGGCCTCTCTCCTCATCAATCCCTCCTCCGATTATGATAATGATGAGTTCATGCCACTTTGGTAGCAGTACAGAAATGGTTCGTGGCATCTTTGTAAATGTATATACTTTATGTATTTTTTTTATTTTATTTTTATTTTATTTTTATCTCTACTCTTTTTTTTTTTTTTTTTTTTTTTTTTTTTTTTTTTTTTTTTTTTTTTTTTTTTTTTTTTTTTTTTTTTTT
>JABYPW010001991.1:0-12769 GCA_016880775.1 Phymatotrichopsis omnivora | reverse complement strand
ATATATAAGTATATATATTTTCCGAGGAAAAGGCCTCCGAATGACTACCAGTGTGCTTCACACAGCTCTCACCATTTTTAGGGCGTCGTTATTGGTTTACAAGGTTAGAGAGTTTTCCTTCTGCTTTAAGCATTGTCGAAAACTTGCAGAATCCGGAGTTCAATTCGGGTTTTTATTTTATTTTTATTTTTATTTTCAAATTTTTCTATACATGTAAATCTTGCTTGCCGTTTTGAAAATAAAATTTTCTCCTATCTCCGTAATTAAATTTTGCACCGCAAATGTATACACGCGATAATCAAAGGTTGTTCGATGTACGAGGGTCATGGCCGTCCCGAATACCAATCGCGAAGTTTTAAATTATCAGCCGACGTAGGAGGCTGACATTGCTTGGTTTCATTACAGGCCTGTTGATAATACCGAGATGTTCTCCTCTGGTGTTGGGCGCGTGGTGCAGTTTTACGTTTTTTTTTTTTTTTTTTTTTTTTTTTGCAATGAGTTCACGGAGTTTCGTTATAAATCACGGTGGTGAAATTTTTATATTGAACCACTGCGCTACCTATGCAACTACAGGCAATCCCCTCGTACATGTACATGTACATTCCGTACCGGAATACACTTTTGAATACCCAGCTTAAAAGTCCCGCCAAGCACCTGAAAAATGACCAAAACTTTCTTGTCGGATCCCTCTAATAAAAATAGGTATACGAGAAAGTAAATGAAAACTAACTGAGGACGAAAGTGACCACCGTGCGGTTACGGCCAATTCCTCACATCCGTATGACCCCGAACATCATTCCTTGTATGGCAAGTAAAGTGGACAAAAGCCTCCTGGGGTTATGCGAGGAAAAAAGTGTTTTTATGACACCACTTTCGATTAATCCTGGCCATCTCGACGTATTTAGCTAGATTTGGAAAGATGTCAGACCACATTTAAGAGTCTTTCACATATATATGTCAAGTCTATTAGGGTGTTCTGGCCGTCCGGGTGGACAGTTCTGAAGACTAGCGAACCAGCAAGTCTGAAATTGAAGTTGCGTGGAAAGTGTGAGGACCTCATCAATTAGTATTTCACCTGTGTATTTCTCGGCTTGATTACTTTATATTTGAGCGTATGAATATAAGTGTAAGGATAAGAAACAAAAATTATAGGTTTGTGTGAGGATCCCATCTATTTATATTTCAGCCTGTGTATTTCCCGGCTTGGTTACTTTATATTTGAGCGTATAAACATAAATATAAGAATAATAAACAAAAATTATAGATGTGTGTGAGGACCTCTATTATTAGTATTTCCACCGTGTATTTCTCGGCTTGATTACTTTATATTTGAGCGTATGAATATAAACATAAGAGTAATGGGCAAGAGTTATAGGTGTGTATGAGGACCCCTATTATTGGTATTTCCACCCGTGTATTTCTCGGCTTAATTACTTTATATTTAAGCGTATGTATATAGATATAGGGATAATAAGCAAAAATGATAGGTGTATACGTTAATAAAATGTTTATTTCTCCACAGATAATGGCTATCTGGCCTCAGGAAAAACATATGCCAAACCATTGCGAACATCACCTCTGATCATTCACATTCTGTATAGTTTTTTAATAGTTCCTGATAGTTCATAAAGAGTTCAACTCACCTCGTAATGGCAAAAATTACTTAGTTCGTGTAATGTCACCTGTTTCGTTGCTCGCATGCAACACCTAGCAGAAGCGCATGTAGAGTACATTACACACGCCAATGCATGCCTAGCGAGATTTCTCGGGGAGTGGTATTCTTAATCACTGGTCAAGCCGAATACTTGTGATGTGCCCTCGGGTTCTTGAACGGCGTTATATGTGAGCATTGAACGTATAACCAGGCAGTGTCGCCAATAAGGTACTCTTCCAGGCGGAAAAAAATTTCTGGTTCTCACGCGAGGGCACTCCGTGCAAAAACGCGTGCATCGTGGACGGCCGATGTGTCTCCGACTCGTAAATAAGTTATTTCATGTTTATCCGTATACACGATTATGGCGTTGATAGCGTACGATGACTTTCTATTGAAATAATAGAACCATTCCGTTAAAGGTGCATATTACAGTACAAAAAAGTGTACCGCCAACAAATTTTGCACAGTCTTGAATAACCCCTTCGACGCTTCTGCGGCTCTCGAAGTTTATGTTCGGATCGTTTCGCCTGATTTGGCAATTGAATAAACTGTTCACGAAGTGACAAAATTGCGGTAATCACTCGATTACAGTACTCTTTCACTGAACACTCCCCAAGACCTAATAAGGCTGCTGTTCTTGCGTAACTTTCTCCTGCAGATTTCTCTCCCAGCATGGAAAGGAATAAAGCTAACTGGAGGTGATTAGGCATCTGCTCTCATTTTCCATCCAGGTGAAAAGCTGGGTGTGACTCGATCTTCACCAAATGATCGAAGTTAATACGCTCCATTCGGAAGAATGCACGGAACTGGCGAGGTTGAATGGAGTGAATCCAACGAGATAGCGATGTATGTTTTTTTTTTTGTTTTTTTTTGAGGCTTGCAACTACTGCAGTAACGGGCTGTTGACATAAGCGTATGAATATGCCTATATGTTTCGACAAGCGGGTCACTTGATGGTATTGAGTTGAATCTTTACTTGAGGATATCATTATCATCGGATTGGCTCTCAAGATCGTCGCTAGAATTTGGGGGGGTGACAGATCGTTTTTGTTCCCGGGGAGAGGTAGCCGGAGGGCTTAATATTTCCGAAACGAGCTCTTCCGCCCTGATATAGGCTTCGAGCGCATTTTGGACCTGCTTTTAGGTGGAAATCCTAGGCATAGAGAGGGTCATTGGGCTTGGGGTTGGAGTGAGCTGCTCATGCGGAGTTTTTTTTTTTTTTTTTTTCAATTTTTTATTTATTTTATCTTTTCACTTAGGCTTCAGCTAGGTAGTGAATGGCATTATTTTCGGCTTTGCAACTGACGGACTCAGTTTTAGTTAACTAGCTATCAATGTTAGCGCCGGGAGCTCGAATCTGTTGGAATATATAATCTTTGACTCAACGCTTTCGGCTATTAGCTTAGCCCCCTACAAGAAAGTGGTATTTTAGAAAGATATGCGCCAAGCGATAGGCATTAAAGAGATTTGTTTTTTTTTTGTTTTTTTCGGAAAACTGCCAGAATGCCGCCCAAAAAAACTCACAAGGGCTAGAATCTCACCCCATGAGTTTTATGCTGCTCACTAAAACACACTATATCATTAACCTACATTGTTTAGTTACACACTAACCACTAAAGTGAAATTTTTGGCTTCCAATTTTAAGTAATTTCCCTATAGATTATAGAGTACTTTATCATCAAATTTTTTCCCCATATCTACTCATTCCTCATAATTCCTAACTTTTCCCCTTCGCATAATCACTTGCCCACTATATATACATATCCTACAATGGTCCTAGAGCTCGACCAGGAGTTTGAATCGTCCGAGGAATTCAAAAAGGTTGTAACACAAGGATTACCTTAGCCAAGTTCACCCATCGAGTTTAGGATAGAAATCGGACGAGAGCCATCATCAAGTATCGCAACAGCACCTATCTATCCCACATCCGCGTGTTGCCAGATATCGACTCCAAGATGTTTTTTTTCGGTGCTATCGATCCAACGCATAGTAAAATTTCGTGAAGTTAGTTGTTGATGTTTGTGGCAGCGGTGGAGTATCAAGAGCAGCAAACGGTGCTCCCACGCTGAAGGACTGTTGATGATGGTATCGGTGATGGTGTTGATAATTCTTTGCAGAGAGAACTTCGACAGCAGCGAGGGGAGCTACGTATACCCTGTTGGGTGTTTCGGTGAGCTAGGTATGAATGAGTTAGCTAAGAAGTTAGTACGCAGAAGAGGGGCTAATAGCATTAGGCCCTGTATGTTTTTTTGGGTGGCATCCTGGCAGTTTTCTTTTTTTTTTTTTTTTTTTTTTCTATCACATAAAAACGTTTGAACTAACAACGAGTGATATAGTATGACCGCAAATATCCTTGTGTCCTACGGTAGTTTCGCTCCTCTCAAGAGTTTCGCAAGCCAAGAGAAGGCGGTTGGGCCTACACCTAATTACGGTAATTATAACTTCACGGCGTCCCCGTGTCACTCATACACATGTCTGTATGTATGGACAGAAACCTTTTGATAGCCATGGTAAATAGTTGAAGAAGAACGAGCATAATTCTCAACAAAGATTCTCAATTTAGCCGCCACGTTGTGATGAAGAATGCTTTGGGGTTGTTACAGTTTAGTTGCCCGGCACTGCCCAAAATGGCAGAACAAATGTACTTGTTGGGGGGGGGGGGGGTAGAAAGGTGCGGCGAACTCTTAGCGCCAAGACACATGAAGTACATCTACGCCACTATTAAGTGAATTCCTTTCTCCGGATTCATCGAAGAGTCACCGCCAGAGCCTTTGGATGGATTCTATATCACGATGAAGGAGAAAGGGGTTCGGAGCGAAACTGGTGAGCATGCTTGTGTAAATAAGTAAATTTACAAACTAATTATCAAAGGGCGTGAAACCATACGGGATGACCGTATCCGGATCATCGCCCTCCGTGATCATACGTCTATGGCATGGAAGGAGATTGGCAATGCCTTTAATATCGATTATTGCGCTTGCCAAAAAAATATACCAGCGATTGCAAGAGAGAGGATCGCCGAGTAATCTCCCTTCGCTCTAGACGACCAACTCTTTTCACGGAGGCGGAAAAAGAAAACCTTCACAGATTCATCATCCGTGACAAACGCACACGTCGGCTCCCCTAATCCAAGATCATCAAGGTGTTGCGAAAAAACTTTGAAAGATATTATTCAGTCGATGGGATTTCATAAATGCAGGCCACGACCTAAGTATGTTCCCCTGTAAATATAGTAAATACATTGTTTGCATAGTCAATTTCATTACAATTTCGATTTACTACATGTGGGTTCAGGTTGCAGTTCCTGCTCCCATTGCTCTTGCAATTACTCATATAATTGATTTTTTTTAAGGCCTGTCCTACGCTCAGAATCTAAACGAAAGCGCCTAGAATGGTGCCTAGAGAGGAAAGATTGGACATATGATGAGTGGTCTCGAGTCATTTGGACTGATGAGTCAAGTTGGTCCACTTCAGGCTTTAGCTGCTCTACAAATGTTCTGCGGTTACCTGGACAGGAATTTAATAAAGATCGTATTGCAGCGACACATCAATCTGGGAGGCAAGCTGTTATGTTTTGGGGTGCTTTTTGCGGGGAACCGAAATCCGTGCTGCTTTTTTGTTTCTGGAGGTGCTAAACTTGACTCAGCAAAACACACAGCTGAAATCCCGGACCCCATTTTAATACCATTTTGGCACCATACTTGCGAAGAGTATGGCTGGATCAAGGTAATAGAAGATGGGGCTCCTGGGCATCAATTGTGGGAGATAAGGTGCAGGAAGAAGAATGGTGTGGATACTTTGCCTTGGCCACCTCAACCATCGGACCTCAATTTGATTGAGGCACTTTGGAGTGACATTGATTGCTTGCTAGAAAAAAAATATGGTCGTGTCAGTTCTGTAACTAGATTGAAGGAAGTTCTTGCAGCTTAATGGGATTGCATTTCAGTTGAAACGTTGCAGCAATTGATTCAGAGCATGCCAGCACGGGTTCAAGCTGTAATTAATGCAAATGGTGGTGTAACGCCATATTTAATAGCTGTAAAGAATAGCAGATTCAGAGTATCATTTGTAAATTCTCAGAAACAGCACTGAAATTACATCGTGAACCATACTAATATTTTATTTTATTTTATTTCATCATTGTAAATGTACAATAATTACTCTTCATCATTCACACTATGTAAGGGTTGTGAAAGTTCGCCACACTTCTTCCCCCCAGCAAGTAGCTGGCTGATTTCACCAATTGTGACCAGCAATTACTGTTGAGGAAAAGGGAAGTAAGGGTGCATGGCCTTTATTAGAGCTGTTCTATCAATTTGCGTATGGTTAATAGGGCCATCGGGTTTGTATTATGACAATTTAAAGATGTCCTCCGTAGTCCTTTTTCCAGAAGTAATTAACTGAATAGGCGAGCTATTCTACACATTTCTCCGAATCCAAAGTGCGGATACTCTAAAAATAGTATGTCGGCAAATCATGGCGAGTTCTTAGCCTGCATACACATATCTTGTCTCCTAATTCTATGCGCTTAACGTGATAGTAAGTTCATATGCACTAAAACTCGGCAAAGCTATCCGGTGAGACCGCATTCTCTAGAATCATTCCAGAAGCGGCCGCTGCGATCTTGAAATTTGGGTAACCAACCGCATACATAGTCGTGGACGCCTAAGGAATTACGTTTCAGAAGCTTCGGGGGATAACGGAGCTCCCACCCGTACTACTAATCAGCGATAGTTAGCAATTGGGAATATATAAGTATTCAGGGTGCCATGTGGTGTGAAAGTCACATCCTTCCCTATCGGTCATGATGTTTTTGTCTCGAGCTCCCGTTGTCGGCACGGAATTTGACGGGAAGGTGGAGGATGCGGAGGTTCCTAAAACGAAGCATATAGACGAGGTGGAATTTTACGTGGATGAGGAGGCAGAGGAGGATGACGAGTACGATGAACTGAGTTCGTTAGGCGAAACCGCGAGGTACGCACGCACGTTGCTGCAGTTGTATCCGCGTGCTCACATGCGTTTGCAGTGGTGTTAAGAAGTGAAATTAGACTGACTTCATATTTTTGTGTAGTTCCTGGGCTTCAGATACCACATCGATACAATCGGAGGTAGTCGAATACGTGTACGAGAATGGGAGAAGGCAGGCTGCCGCTCACAAACCCGTGATAGATCGACATTGCTAAGTTTGATTTAAAACTCTATGTAGATACCACGGATTTAACAAAGGTCGTTATTGGGCACCGAATGACGAGAAGCAAAATATTCAGCTTGATATATTGTGAGAATACTTTTTGTTAAATCCGACACTATAGGCACCTTATCTAATTTGAATGAGTTTCACAGTCACCATATATATACTTTGGCTCTAGATGGAGAGCTATATCTTGTTCCAATAGGGGACGACACGGAGGCGATTCTCGATCTTGGAACAGGAACCGGTACCTGGGCCATTGACATGGCTGATAGATTTCCGGGTGCGCAAATAATTGGGAACGACCTTTCTCCCATACAACCCACATGGCATGTACATTCTCTATCTTTGCGTTCATTATATATCATTTCCGCTTCTCGAACTTTTCCTTATCTTTTTGCCGGCGCTTAAGAGCAAATAATAACCCATATAACTTCATATGCAGGATTCCTCCAAACTTAGAATTCGTAATCGAAGATTTCACTGAAGGATGGACCTACCCCGAAGAAACCTTCGACTTTATCCATGGGCGCGCCCTTTATGGCAGTGTTGAAGACTGGCCCCAACTCATATCGGAAATCTACGCCGCCCTCAAACCAGGAGGTTGGTTTGAAAGTGTCGAAACAACCGTCGAATTTGTCAGCGACAATGGCAGTGTCGTACAAACCGATTCGACAGTTGTGCAATGGTGCAGATTAATTGCGGAAGCCGGTGAGCGAATCGGAAGAACATTTGATCTAATCGGAAAGATGAAACCGTGGATGGAGGAGGCTGGATTTGCTAATATCGAGGAGAGGGTGTTTAAATTACCAGTGGGAACGTGGCCAAAAGATAGCCATTTGAAGGAGATTGGGAAATTTAATTTGGTTAATCTTTTGGAAGCTGCCGGTTTGGCCCTTTTATTACTTCCATCTGCTTTCTCAAATATTTTGCTTTTTCTACACAAGATTAAGCATAGAAAACTGACTTTCCATTTAGAAGGATTCAGCATGGCTATGTTTACCAGAGTTCTCAACGTAAGGAACTCAACTTTCAACGAGATAACTCAACACTCAACTAATTTATCACCCAGTGGGACCCCCCAACGACCCATTCGCTGATAGAAAAGGTCTCCGAAGAGTGTCAAGACAAAAAGAAGCATGGGTACTTTCGGCTGTGCGTCAAGCTCCACCAACATTTCACCCTTTATCCATAACAGATCGCCGGCTAATGTCCGTACTTAGGGTGATTGTGTATGGCCAAAAGCCAGAGGAAGAAAGAAACTAAGATACTTGCTTCTAGCAATCGCTGACTTTAGTCCCATCTTTGAATAATTAAGTTTAAAAAAAAAAAAAAAAAAAAAAAAGATGAAGGGCGTTTTCGGGTTTTTGCTTAGTTAATACTGAGGTGCTTGCAAAAAGTATAGCGTTTGTTAAAGGATGGGTTGGAATAGGATATTTCGATTGGATTATAAAAATATACCGATGGCGCTGTGACTGAAAATGTAGTTACTGCTAATTAAAGTTTGCATCTCTTTTCCAATGTGTTTTAATCATAGTGCGTCACTCGATCTGAAATTCACCACGAAGCCTTGTGAGATCGCCAAATCCGTTTTTGGGCAAGGGTTAACAACCACGGTACTCGAGTGCTACGCATTTCCACGCGACCATCCGTTGGCAGATGAGATGAACATTGATATTTCAGAACGACTTGAACAACATTGCGAAGACTTGGACAGCCGAATCAACGTCGAATGGGCTACCAGGTTCAACAAATTCGACCCATTCTATCCAGCCAATAAGGCTGAACAAGCCATTCAACAGCTAGCAGAATGGGTGTTGGACGGATAGTTATTGGCAAAGGAATTAGAATTTGTTCTGAAAAATAGCCCAGAATTGATAAACGGAGGTGAGGTGAACTGGTGACGAAGCTATCCTTTTCGATATTTTTATTAAAAATTTGCCCGGTGGTTGTAGTTAAAAAGTTCAAAGTCGTCTACACCATCCCGGCTTTCAAGAAGACCTACCGGAATGAGGTGGAGGACGTTCACCCCGCATTTCCGGAAAGCGGACCATATCTTCCCAGCAAAATGGACCTTCGAGACCAAAATGAGCTGGAACTCTTACAAGTTTTGAGAACCCATACGCCAGGCATGCGCATTTCGAGAACTCTCCGAAAGAAGCATAAGCTTAAACCCCCGAAAATTGGTACATAAATGTGCGACGTTACAAATTGCTGTGTTTAAGGGGAAAACGTGACTGGCAACATCGAATAAGGAAATAACCAAAAAGAGTGTATCATGTTGTCTGTCTCTGTGAATCTACAAGCGAAGGGGAGATGGTACATGTATGAGCCTAGGCGGATTGCAATTTTTTTATTGGTTAGCATGGACGACGGTGGAACGGAGGAAGTTGAGCTCAATGCAATTGTATGAAAGTTTCCGCATAGAAACGTAGATGTAGGCACATCTCTCGTACATCATGTATGCATATGCAATACGATACATACGTAGAAGTGCCTGCGGCGAATCTCGCCGTTTCATGGAACTGACTTGGCCACGAGAGAACGGCGTTGATACTAAGTTCGCTGCAAGAGGTAGTCGTCGGCCCGAGATGTCGGTAACTTCTGGAGAAAAGTACAGTCGACCGAGCACAGCGATAGAAATTCTATCCCGAAGAATAAGGATTCGAAACAATCGTCTGTTTGTACAACCCGTGTCCTGTGGTGATGTTCGGCGCACAGCAATCGCGGATGCAAAACGCTTTGCGCAGGGTCGTGTGCAGGTTGGACAATGCACTTGTGGCCATGCCCAGATAGGCATGGCGGATGTGCTGACTAAAGAAAAATTGAGTGAACAGGCCTCCTCCTCTCCACCTCTACTCGAGTACTTGGATTGTTGAACGTTACTGGCTTTATTGTCGACGCTTTTCTTCATCTCTCCATCGCCCCTGATCGGTTGTCGCCGTCGTGACCGTTTCCTTCAGCCATTGCCGCTACAATTTTGCGAAGAAAAAGCCGCCCTCCCTACTGCATTCCAGACAACGAGGCCAAGCGCCGCTGCTTGATTCCGCAGCCTCGACCCGGAGCACAATTTCAACGTTCAGTACTTGCAGCCACTTCAACACAGTCGGTTCTTGTGGTCAAGGAACCACACCGACTGTGTAGTAGTAGGCTGTAATCTTGGCCTTGTGTCCATCAGTATAATCATGAACCCCAACTACATGGCGGTGCCGCCTGCTGTTCCGCTCAGCAACCATGTCCCTACAAGAGACAGTTCTGCTGCGTCTTCAATACCTGCTCTGAATGCACCCATACTCCCACCCATACCTCCGCAAGTGCCTCCGCAAGTGCCTCCGCAAGTGCCCCAGCAACTCCCAACTCCCTCAATCGTGACATCTTCGTCCCCACAAATACAGTCTGCTCTGGCACGACAGCCATTTGTATATCCAGTGGGTTGCCACATTTTTTTACATATACCTCTACTTTGAAGGCCCTGACCACAATTAAACTAACAGCGCACTAAATAGCTCCCATGGTACTCTGCCCCAGACGAACCATTCCCCCCAAGACTCAGACGACGAAAGCGGAGGATTCCTGTTGCTGCTGCTCCTGCCGCTGCTCCCGTTGCTGCACCGGATACACTGACTACACCAGTAGCCGAGGAACCAGTTGCCCCTCCCCCACCACCGGAAGAGCCTATACCTTCAACAACACAACCACCGTCTGAATCAGGCTCTAGCCATTTCACCAATCCTACCACTCCTACAACTGTTACTCCCACATCCACTGCTCCTCCGTCTGCTCCTCCATCTACGACAAACACTGTTCCTCATAAACCTCTCGCAATCGTACCTGCTATCCCGATTTTACCATTGGCGCCCGCACCCGCTGTTCCGATCATACCCCCCAAGACCGGCAAACCTGTAGATTCTAAAAAGCCCAGCCCACAAGTACCTAAAGAATGCAAAGATTTGCCCAAGGAGGCCAGCATACCCCAAGAATTGAAAGAGCCGAAGAGTGAGATAACGGCATCAGCAGCACCCTCGGAAACTTCGGAGGATGCACTGAAAATTACTGCCCCTCCTCCTGCAAAACCTGCGCCTTCTCCTGCAAAACCTGTGCCCCCAAAATCATGGGCAGATTTGGTGAAGACTAAGAATGCCAATGCAGCGAATGGAGCTCCTGCTGCAATCGTCAAGACCAACGGCATGTCGAACGGCAAGGTGGGATCCCTGGCGGAGTTTTTGGCAACGTTCAATGTTGGACCACAAGCCATTGCTACGCCTTTTCTCGAGCCGAGAGGCTTGCTTAATACGGGTAACATGTGTTTTATGAATGCTGTAAGTGCCTGCAATTCTTTGGTCAGAAAATGAATCTTACGAGAAAATAAAAATGCAGATTTTGCAAATGTTGCTGTTTTGCGGGCCATTTTATATGTTTTTGGATCGTCTTGGGAAGCAAGTTGTACATAGCTTCAAAAGCGACACCCCATTACTCGACGCTATGTAAGTGACCGCTACCTTATTACTATTTATAATCGTTTGCACACAATTACTCACCAGTTACACCGCAGGATTATGTTTATGCGTGAATTTCGACCTATCTCTTCACAAACACCACTGCCGAAATTTAAAGAGAAAGACTTAGAGGCGTTTGGCGAACCATTTGTTCCAGAATACGTATATGATGTGATACGAGGATTAAAAAGCTTCTCCCATATGAGGGTAAGATCTTTGTTTTTGTGCAGAGATTGGCTTTACTTTTCCATTTGCTGATTTGAAATAGAGAGGCCATCAACAAGATGCAGAAGAATTTCTAGGATTTTTTCTCGACGGATTGCATGAGGAGGCAGTGAAAATGATCAAATCAGCCGGCGCCAAGAGTACGCCGACCACCAATGGTAATGGACTTGCCGAGAGCGAGGATGAGGAGTGGATGGAGGTTGGGCCTAGGCAAAAAACGGCGACTACTCGAACAACTGAAATCACCGAATCGCCCATTACCAAGATTTTCGGTGGGCAGTTGAGATCTGAATTTCGGGTTCCCGGGCTGAAAGCCTCGGTCACCACAGAACCGTACACACCTCTTCAGCTTGATATTCAAGCGCCCGAAGTTCGATCAGTTGTGGATGCTCTTAAAAATATGACGACACCAGAAAAACTTCATGGAGACTTCAACCCATCCAAAGGTACTATGGTGGAAGCAACCAAACAAGTGCGCATAGAAACACTTCCTCCTGTTTTGATTCTCCACTTGAAGAGGTTTCAATACGACAATACCGGGGGAACGCAGAAGATCTGGAAGAGGATTGGATACCCGCTTCAGTTAGAAATCCCACGCGAGGCGATGGGTCCGAACAAGCAAATGAACCCCCCGGCAAAGTATAGGCTTATCGGAGTGGTGTATCATCATGGGAAGTCGGCGCTGGGAGGCCATTATACTGTGGATGTTCTCCGGCAGGATGGAAAGAATTGGATTAGGATCGACGACACGGTGATTAAGAGGTTGCATGCAGACGAAGTAGCAGTAGATGTCGAGGACATCGGAAATCCCAACAATTTTGATGGAGAGGAGCAGGACGGATGGGTTAATGCGTGGGAAGAGGTGAGCGGAAGTGGTCCGTCCAGTAAGGCAGAGAGCCCGAGGTACGTAGGAAAGGATAACAAGGTGGCCTACATCCTTTTCTACCAGAAACTCTGAGCAAAGTTGAATACCGGTTTGCGTCCCTGTCTTTTTTATATTTCTCTTATTCCCTCGTTCTATTCTCTCCTTGGCTTTGGTATATCGGTTCATGTCATGGCGAGATGTCTAGTGTTCTATATTTCAAAACTTGTCTTTTCTTTTATCTTTTCTTTTCTTTTCTTTTCTTTTCTTTACTTTTCTTTTCTTTTCTATTTTTTCTTTTTCTATTTTTCCTATGTAATCATTCCGGGTAGAAGAATGGG
>JABYPW010001990.1:0-12771 GCA_016880775.1 Phymatotrichopsis omnivora | reverse complement strand
TTGTTTTTTTTTTTTTTTTTTTTTTTTTTTTTTTTGGTCTGTTTCGTGCCTTTGATTGTAGTATTATTAAGTTACGGATGCTAGCGAGCTATAGGAGACTGTAATCATGTAGGAATCGATATCATGTACCTTCCGGCTATTGATATTGCCATTTAATGTGTTTCGGAAACGATGTAACAGAGACTGAACGCTTGCGGGGGTAGCCTTGTGAAGGGCCATGACACAATTATAATTTCGGAGTTGAGGGGGAGGGGCAAGAGAAGGAGGAGTGGGATGAAGATGGAAGGACAAGCGGAAGCTGGTCAAGGGCGAGGTGGGTAGGGGGAGTTTGCTATGTAATTTGCAAATATTTTTGAACACATTAATCTTGCAAGTTTCACGTATGGAACGTGTTTTGAAGGACGTCATTAACGTAATGCTATTAGCGTATTGAACGTTTCATAGAAATCGTTACAACGTTTAAAAGTTGAACGTTTTTTCGACGTTTTTCCACACGTTTTGAAAAACGTTCTCCACGTTTTTTTGAAATCATCAGTGCGCGTTTTTAATGGCGTTTCTAACGTTTTTATAAAAACAGCTTCGACGTCTTTTTGAAAACGTTTAGCATTTCATGCCCCGTAAGGCAATAGAAACTACAAAAAATGATGAGCCCAAGGGTTCAGGGTAGAGATGGAGCATGGCATTGAGAAATTTATTGGAGTACCTGAATATTACAAGAGAGTTTTGAAAAGATAAGATGGCGAGAGGAGATCTGTGCTTTGTGATGCTGCCATGGTGTGTGCTGACCATGATGGTATGATGTGCGATATTGAGGTGGATAGATAGTGATGTGATGAGGTGTACGCAAGCGAAGTAGGAGGGAAAAAACTCCGATTTGCTCGAAAGAAAAAAAAAAAAAAAATAGATCAGAGATATTTCCCCGAAAATCAAGGTTTTCGTGGGGTAACAGAATTTCGGGGTGACAAATTTTGGCATATCGAACGCTCCTCGATTTTTGAAAACTTAGTTAGCACCAGAACCGAGTTTTTGGGTTCAAAACCACAGTTTTGGCTCTTTCCGAACGCACCATTAATATCCTTTTATTTTTTTCTATCTTTTCTTCTTGCCCATTAAATTATTTTATTTGTTTAAATTTTATTTTATTTTTTCACTTAACAATAATGCGGCTTCCCATGCATTTTATAATTTAATGTTAACCGCTATATACGGAAATACTTCTGAGCTTAGTGCCCAAGTGCGGTTCATGCAGTATCACTCGACGTTGTAGTCATTTATAAGATTGAGGTTGCATACTTTCAATTGAGGGCCACCAAAGTAGATTCAGTAATATGTTTTTGGATTCTGGGACAATATATATGGGGGTTTGGAGGTCATTATAAATCGTACATTCATGAAAAATCATTCAAATATTTAACGAGGGTGCGAAGTGCCGACATGGGAATCGATCACTCTCCCGATTCACGGAAGTGTAGTTCTGAAAGGTGTAACATACATTACAGAGATGCTTTTCCAAAGGACCTCGGTTGATCCACAAGTGATCTGTATTTCGATCCATGTTTTGATCCATAATTCGATCCATAATTCGATCCATAATTCGATACGCATCTTTGATACTTATGCGATAATCTTTTTTCGCTGCGATGATTTTTTCATGGCGGCTTTGGTTTCACTACAGCTACCGCCATTAAACATAGTGCAGGACCTAGTGCGCATAGTGATTAAAAAAAAAAAATTGTGCAGATTCGTATCTGAAATCTAGCTGGTGCGCGTGTACTGTGAAACCTATACTATAAGATAGTGTTTCATTTCAACAGAAGCTACAAAGCCACGTACTGTGCCTGTATTTGTAGATATTTCCTCTCTTACATATAATGTGCATGTACATACATGTAGATTGAATATCGGCTCAGGACGGGTCGGAAAGGGCCTACATGTAAATGCATTCAATAGATCAATTTCGATTCATTTCACTTTCCTGCGAGAAGGATCACGTCAAAGGGAGGAGGAAAAAAATTAAAGAATTACTGATCCTTTTATAATTCAAGATAGATCATACAATGCCGATAAACGGACCATTGGTGATCCTTAGCATGATGATATATGGATCGGTTGGTCCACTTTCAGTTTTTACGAAGTAGCATGTACGTCCGTGATGGTGATCTATCGAATAAACGGGAAATCTGGGAACTGTTAGACCATCTTACACGAACACTTTGTCGCGAGATCGGGAAATTTTCGGCAAGTTGGTTTATGATTGGGATCGAGGTTTTCATGCTCGCCATCTACTTGTACTAACCTCCGCTCCCTTTCCACGAACACAAACGGCGAGTCAATACATACACGTATGTATGCACCTTGTTATGTATCTTGTACAATTGTAGTTGCGAGAGAAAGCAGATTTCCGGCTCCACTACGGGAATCCGCGTTGCCCTTGCTGCATTCAGCTAGCGGTATTTATGTGGAGGCTTCCCACCAAGCTCTCAAGCGTTTCCTCCCGCCTACACCGTAAACAGCTGAGGAGCCCTGCGAAGCCTTTCGAAACCATTTCCATTCTTCCCAACTCACCTTCAAGGAGCGGAACAAAGCAATTGAACTTTCGCGCGCAATTGGCATTGTATAAAGTACTCTACGTGTAACAATCGCTTTGTGCAGATTCGTGCAAGGCTGACTCATTTCCCGTTTTCAGCCCCGGTAAAGCTTGGCTATTTCGGTAAACACTGTCCTCCAAGCTCTCCCCACTAGCGTTTCCCTCACTTAAGAAGGCCCGAAGGGCTTCGAAGACCTTTGCAACCACAATTGACCCTCGTTAGCTCTAACCATGCCCGAATCCCTCGATTCCTGCCACTCCCCCAACATCGGTACCGTTACCACCGCCGGCGGTGGTATTAAAAGTCGAATGGCCATGCTGCAACTTGACCAAGTAGGCCGGACTACCCCACGGCTTCCCCCACGACCTGCAGTTCCTCCGAGACCGTCTGCAAAAACTCCTCCCTCTCCTCCAAGCTTGCCTCCGCGATCGGCTTCCACCCTTCCTCCTCCACCCCCATATTCTAAACCCACACCTCCACCGTTACCAACTCGAAAATTGAGTCGGTCATCCCTGGCTAGTGTTAGTTCTTTTGAATACACTACGACTACGAGTACTGCTACTTCTTACAGCCGAAGTATGGTGAGTGGAAGGGCCTTACCACCAGCATGGGCAGGGAAAGAGGCGTTGCCGGTACAATTTCCGGACAAGAAAGAGAAAGTCACGGAAAAAAAGGAACCCGTGATTCCCACCCGGAGGACTACAATGCCACCACCATTGCCTGTTAATCCACCTAAGTCTGTACTACCTGCATTGCCTTCACGGGCGTCTACCGGTCTTCCGCAAACAGTTGTTGTTCCACGATTGCGGTCCACCGAAGAACCAACGCCACGTCCCCGGCAATCATATCCGCAAGCTACTCCACCTCCATTACCATCTGGAAAACGTTCTGCAATTCCTCCGATCCCCCAGCGCCCGAATGTCTCTGAAACACGCAGCGATCCAGGTCCCCCGCCCATACCGATATCAAGTAGGCCTCCGGCAATAAACCGTTCCACCCGACCCTCCATTTCCGCTACTTCTTCCTCGCCATCGTCAACCTCAAAAGAATTATGCTTGATTTGTCGAGACTTCTCCGCTGCAGACGCACATGCCGCTCGCCCGGAATTCAACAATAGAGTCATACACTCGATACAGCAGCTTGCAATAGACTTAACAACGCCATTTACATCGCTGACGGATAAAGCAAGGGTTATTTTTACATGGCTACATCATAATGTTGCTTATGACATCGATGCATTTTTTGGGAATAATGTTCGGGCACAAACGCCAGAAACGACGTTAAGGAGTGGGAAAGCGGTTTGTGAGGGCTATGCGAAGCTGTATGAAACCATTGCGAGGTATGCTGGGATGGAGTGTGTAGTGATCGGGGGTCACGGAAAGGGGTATGGGTACTCGGATGTGGATGGTATTTTCCTCCCCTTTTTTCGTAATATATTGAATGGATAATAATTTTCGCAGGCATCCCTCCTCCGTTCGACAGCAACCACGCTTGGAACGCCGTCCTCATCGACAACAACACCTGGCACCTCCTAGATGCCTGCTGGGGTGCTGGCAACGTTCAAGGTCCAGGCCGCTACGAAAAATCTTTCAAACCCGACCAATTCACTGCCTCCAACATGGACTTTGGGAAAAAACACTTTCCGAAAGATTCCCGGTACCAGTTTCGTGAAGACGGTCGGGTCATTTCCTGGGAGGAATACATGCGTCCCACCCCACCCCGCCCCAAAGTCTTCACAGATCTTTACCAAAAACTCGGATTCTCGGAGAAACTTGTGGAGCCAGAAAGGAACTTCATTGAGGGCGGAGCGACCCGGTTTCGGGTTACGAGGGATTGTGAACATATGCCGCAGATACGGCCAGAGGATGAATATATACTCTTCTTGAATGTAGGGGAGGAGATGGATGTTAAGAAATTTATTGTGCTTGAGCCCGATGGGACTGGGAGGGGGTATGAAGCGGTGGTAAATCTAGGGAGGGGAGATAAGGTTAAATTGTATTATGTACATACTCTCGAGGGACGGGACGGGAAAGGGATTAGCAGGAAGGAGTGGGAAAGTAAGGTTGGCAGGTGCGCTTGGGGATGGTGTGGAGCTGCAGAGTGGGGAAGCTGAAGATGTCATATGAGAGCATGTTGAGGAGGGGGATAAAAGGTGGAGAGGCAGTTTGCGAATACGAGAAACGCACGGAAGATTAAATTTAGTTTATAGTGGTGACAAAGAGATGCTTTTTTGTATACTCTTGCCGGCAATTGGCCACCTTCTATTTTGGCATTTTATATCCGTTGTTGTTTCCTTAGGTTTTAATAGCGTTTTGTGAGCGAGAAGGATGGAAAATAGGTTGATTGGAGTATGATATAAATTCGTGGCGCAAAAAGGGCCTACTTTGTTATAAACTATAATTTTACGTGTTAGAATTCACCGTAATACGGGGACAAAGATCAGTGCTTTCAGTATGCCGTTTTTCCCTCATTTCCCACGATTTTTGTTGCTTCCAGAAATTCGGAATGCCATGGAAAAAGCCATTTGTAAAGACGCCTTGAGAGGCGGTTGTACCATTTTTTTTATTTTTTTATTTTTTTATTTTTTTATTTATTTAGTCATTTTGCGCTCATTTGGCTACCTTAGCTACCAATTTTTTTTTCTTAGAGCACGACGCTCAAAGTAGTTGTGTCTACCGGAGGAGCCGCAGCCTAAAGACCGGAAATAACGCCGAAATTGAAGTGGAAGATACTGACATTGCTCAGGCTTTGGTCCAGACATAAATGGACAATTTTTTTTTTTTTTTGAGCTCCTCCACCGACCCACTATAGAATGCATAAAAACTCTACTATCAAACACCGAATATAAATCACGGAGCACCACCCACCTCTAAACTGCCTCGTCAAAGCTACCAAGAAAAGTTCCTACAAAAGGTAGATGGAATAAACTGGAGTGCAGGAGTAGGACATTAGTTTTCCTACACCCTTAATTTTTCGAGTTAAGTTCTTTTCTATAGCATTTTAAGAAAAACTTCACTATTTGATAGATTAATTTAATTCGTAATTAAGGGGTTTCGATAACTACAAGGGCTTCCTTGTAAGTGAACTATCCTTAGAGCCCCTAAGGTACATTTCAGAGCCCCTAAGGTACATTTCAGAGCCCCTAAGGTACAGGATGTAAAATATAAATTTTAGGGAAATAAATATCGAGCCCCTAAGGTACTAGGGACCTAGCCTATACTCAAGTGCCGACAATACTGCCAATAACGCTAGCTCAGTGAAACTTCCGGCTACTATTTCACCATCCTACATGAAAGCGTACACTATGCCCTTTGAGCCTATCTTCTATATCATTATTCGAATCCTTTAGTACTACCCAGCAGCATGAACTTGAAGCACTTCTGTAGATATATAAGGTATATGATATACTTTTTCACTTTTTCATGGTAAAGTATATTTGTAAAAACTAGCGCTCTCTTGAAATGATTGTGGGATAAAATTTAATTCCTAGAAGAGAAAGTTTGAAGCCTATTCTCTTTATACCTTAATTAGTGTCCTAAGTATCCTTAGTATTAGTTAGAATATCAAGAGCACTATGATGTAAATATTTTTTTACAAGCCACTGCTTATGTGAAGTCACATGGATCTCAGGAAAGTGTTAGTTGCTAAGTATATTAGCACAACCCATAATTAGGATAGGAGAATACTAGAGGCTACTGTATTCATAGAAATGTAGGCTATTATGAAAGTAGGCTGATATGTACATACATTTCTACAATCAAAAAAATTGAATTTTCTTGTATATAATTAAAAAGAGTAGGTGTGAAGAAAAAATGACCTAATCCCTATATACTAAGTGAATAAAAAAAATGTTTGAATAAATTCTTCATGTGTAAGCATAAGTTCTAAGTAAAAGGAGGGGCTAATAAGGCAAATATTTTCATTAATTCTATTACCTCTAAAACTAAAAAAAATAAAAAAAAAATCACTTCTAAGACTAAATACACATCTTAATAGATGGTTACTAAAGTAGTAATAAGTTAGTATTATAAGGTAAAAAAGGTATATACTAGTTGTTATGTAGTAGGAAAGTTATAGGTAAAGATCTTAGACTCCCTCAAATTACTAATACTTGGATATAGCATATACAACCAATGAAGGTCAAGGATGTAGTCTTACATATAGCAGCATCAGGATATACATTTATCTGCTAAGTACTATCTAGGAAACATTTATATAGCTATTATCATCATTAGTTGCATTTACCTATATATAATTAACCATTGATTATAGTACCCTATATAGTCAGGGAAAACTTACTTATACTATAAACCTATTACCAATGTAGGAGATATAGGGTTTAGGAGTAGTATAAGTAGGATTTAAACCTATAACATTGAACATTACTATAGTATGATACTAGGATAGCCATACTACTAAACTATACTCCTACTAAGAGTTAGAGCCAAAAACTTATATTCTATAACAAGTAACTGTAGAACTCTATGAGGGCATCTATATATAACTTAATATAAGGACATTACTAAGAGCTAGTACCTGTCCTCTAAATCCCTCTGCCAACTTGTACTAAAAAAGAAAATATAGATAACTATATATAAAAAGGTGATAGGAGAAAAACAATTATAGTAATACAAAATGTTAAAGGTTTAAATCCTACTTATACTACTCCCTAATATTATGATTTCCTAGTAAGTTATTCATTTTATAGTGTAAGTGAGTTTTCCCTAACCATATATAGTTCACTAATTATGGGTAAGTCTATATAAGCAAATGCAATCGATAACTACAATAGCTATATAAAGGTTACCCTAATAGTACTCAGTGAATGAAGGTATATACCTAATGCTTCTATGTATATGACAGGCCTCTTTAAATACTCAAATCTGACTCATAACTTTCACCTTCTCTGACTGCACCTTTTTATTCTTTGTGAAATACCAAGCTTTGATCTCAAGTAAGGGTACCTTTGCCTCGTTATCTCAAAATAGGATCCTGGATAAGGATTGCCTCAAAGAGGACTATTTACCTGAGATATTATACCAATATGCCCTTAGCTAAAAACATCACTACTATAGTATGCTCTAGTGTTGAGTGTCAAAACTTTCCCCCTCTATCCCTTGACCCTAGAACCTAGGACTTAGCCTTACTTAGATTCCCATAATGTCCTCCTACCCTACCACCCTAACCAAAACCAGCATGCCCCCCCCAAGTTCAACTAGAAATAGAGCATTCCAATTGGGCTCGATCAGGAGCCTCAAGGAAGATACCTAAACCCCTGATCTAATGTAAATTGGCCCTATAATATAGTTAATAGGACTAGGAAGATCCCTCTTCTCTAACCTATCCTTTATACACCCCTACAACACCCTAGCATCCCTAGTGGGAGATAATGACAGTGATAGCAATGAAGAACTATCTAGCATGCTGGCCAATCACCTAGCTAGAAGGCTAAGAAAAGAAGCAACAGAAGTTCTTATAGCCTAGGAACAAGAAGAGCTTAACTGCCAAGCCTAGGCCTTTAGAACTGATGAGTACTACTCCTAACCCTAAATAACAGATGAACACTATAGAGAAACAGAAGTAGAAATCGACAATGATCCTACCCCCTACTAAATACCCAAAAAACTAACCAATAAAGGAAAAGAAAAAGAAGTACTACAACCCTAAGAACAGCACACTACAACACCTACACCCAAGCCAAACAGTACTCAGTTGGTAAATGCATAGGCATAAAAGCTGGTATGGGAAAAAATAGCTGGCATTACTAGAAACTCATCATTTACTGACCTGGTAATGAACCTAGCATACAGCATACATCCAAACACAAATATACTAATTAGAGAGGCTATAATTATGTAAGCATTGATAGCCTCCTTTGATGGAATCACCAAACACATGTAAGCCAAATTCGATACCTTGATAGGAGAAGTCTCCAAAATCAAAAAAGTCAACAAGGACATAGGAGACTAAATCCATAGAATGAGAGTTGAATGCATGATGACAGCGCTAACAGTACTAAGACCAGTAATAGGAGAGCTCACTGCCAATGTCTCCAAAAACCTCTCTAAAAACCTACAGTCGAAAACAACAACCAATACCATAAACTAGAAGGGGCCCTCTAAAATATACGCTACAGCAGCAGTAACAGAGAATATGAATATAAGCCTGCTGAACACCAAAACTAATAAAAAAGAAAAGGAAAAGAACAATGAACCTAAATAAAACAACTAGATCCCCTTTGCTGAAAGAAGAATGTACCTCCTAAAAGAGAAAATATAGGATATTAATAACAAAGATTACATCATAGCCACCCTCCCAAATATGATATATAGGGTACTAGAAAAACAAGGAAAGACCACAGATTTAATGCTACAAGCCTCTATCAATATTAGAGGTACAGTATCTCTTATCACCCTAGCCTATAAAAAAGCATTCGAATACTCCCCCTACAATGCCATGATTATAAGTGTAGTAGAATAGTACTTCAAGCACACGATCGAAAATGACTCCAAAACAAACTGCCCCAAATACAACCACAAATTCTAACCCATCAGATATTCCCCAGTCAACTCCAATGCCATGATTTATGGAATTGTAAGACAGCTCCTCCCTGACTATCCTATAGACCTGCATTAGCTCATAGGAGACTAGATCTTTAATAGCACCTAGGTCTGAATATCTAGTATAAGGATAATCAAACCTAAAGGAGAACTCAGACTGTGTTATTCTATTACCATCAAGATCACCCCTAATTACCTAAGTATCAAAAATCGCAGAGGAGAGGTCTTCCTCTTCAACCAATTCTGAAAGGCAGAACTTATATTCTTAGCCACCCCCTTTACATAATGCATAAAATGCTGGAAGCTAGGATATCCTAGATCTGGAGGCAGAGAACTAATGGACATTTATAGGCTATACAGATACATTGAGCACACCTATAAAAACTATACAACAGTATGTAAAGATAACAATAGTGTACAATGCCTAGGCTTTAATATAAGAGGATAAAAATTAGGAAAATACTATATGTATACATATCCAAAATGTCTCAACTATAGAGGGAGCTATGTACCAGATTAGCCAGATTACGAAACCAGAAGAGGAGTATATAAGAACATAACATTAGAGTGATCCAAGCCTAATAAGCTAGACAACAAGCTAAGGGAGGACTGTCCCACTCTAATTCAGATGGTGACAAAAAGAAATGGCCCTAACACCCCCTAATGATAGCCTATGAAAATTAGACAAATAAAAATACTAACTATAACAACCCTAAATATCGGGAAAAGCAACTAGGTCTCTATTAATTTCATGCAAATAAATTCTACCAAACGTTCCATGATCTTAGCCATCCAAGAACCATACCTATACAACTCATTACTAATACAATGTAAGGAATATGATATATTCCTGCTAAGGGAAAAAGAAGGAGGAAAGTCTAGTGTAGTGGTTTATGTTGAGAAGTGGTTTTTGCAAGAGTATTCTGTATTTCCAATCCCCCTTTCTCTTAAATCCAGTTGTATCATAGTACTAGAGTTTAAGTACAAGACCACAGGGTATACCTTTCAGTTAATCTCACTTTATCACAGACCATAGGAATACTTAAGACAAGTAATAGAGCTGTATTGGTTAGAAATCTTTAAGGAGTAATATAAAGTACACATAGTTTGGGGGAACTTTAACCTCTACCACTAAATATAGGACCCCTTCAGAGAACATGAACTATATCATTTCAAGAAGGCAAATAAAATGATAGAATAGGCCACTAGCAACTAGTACACTATCCTCAACCAACTAGGAGAAGTTACTAGAATAGACCTGGTATGAATATAGGACTCGGTAATTGACCTCTAGTAGGTAAACACTAAGGCAATACAAGAATCCAGGACAACAATAATAGTACCTGAGGTAGGGAGTGATAACCTACCAGTATCTCTCAACACAACAATCCTAAACAAAGTCTACTAAAGAACTGCCCTAGATTAGAAAGTATTCAACATCATAGGACTAGAAGAACTGTCAATAATATACAGCATGCTAGAAGAAATGGACCTTGACTTTAATCTAGTAATAGATAAAGGAGAGCCCTGGCTGTATACAAACTTGTTTCAGCTCTCGACTATACTATCCAAAAGTATACCCCTAAAAAAGGTCATATCCTACAGTAAGCCATGGTAGAATAAAGAGCTCATGGCTAAATGGAAACTATACCACTCCACTGCATGAAAATACAACAATACCCATTGTACAAAAAACATAAGGGACCAGGCCATAAATGACTGCTTTGAAGTAATCAAAATGGCTAAGAACAACTACTTGAATAAGTAGGTGGAGGAGGTAGATGAACAAGACATCTAGAAGCTTAACTACCTGAAAACAAAGCCTAAGGTAAACTAATTGCCTAATATTGCTATGCAGTCTATAGAGGAATATGCAAGGAAGATAGTCTATAGCCTATTCCCAAATAGACTGCAGATAGACCTACCAGCACCAAAGCTCTTCAAGGATACCCCCTGTTATGGCAGGTGTCTTCAGGTATGGTATAAGGCTTAGTAAAGTGCAAGTACCACTCAACAGAGAAACATATTACTGAGTAAACTCAGATATCTCAATGTGTTCTAAGTCTGGATCCACAAATACACTTTCCTACATTCGAAGAGAGAAGGAGAAGCAAAGTTCAGAGTTAAGAACGAATATATTCTTAAGGCTCGTAGCTAGTCTTCAGACTGAAAAGAGAAGGAAAGGAAAGAACATGAAGTGACTTATCTTGTCCTCCCATGGTCACTGATGTATGGACGGGGCATCGCACTCAATTAAGAGCATATGACATAGTCACGTAACACAGGAGCGATCTCGCTAAGCACTATCAGGGTAACCCTTCATACAGCCAGAACATGAAGATGATGATGATGATGATGTTTTATTTCATTTTGTAGCTTACAAGACTAGCTCTCCACTAACCTAACTACAGGGCCGTCCGCATGCAGTCCAAGACTATGGCATATCACCTGAAAATAAAACAAAGGAAAAAAGAAACCACGTATTCAAGTACTCCTCCAACTACTCTTATGGCAAATGCTATGTGACTTTAACTAAGAGAGTACATGTTTCCTCCTCTTGACAAAAACCTAGCCAAAAAGTTTGAGACAAAAGAAAAAATAGGAAAAGAAGAGAAATAAGAGAAGGCATGATCGGAAAGTTCCTTATAGCCGAAAGGGGTTAGCAGGGAGTATCATTTTGAGTGTGCTCCTATGCTGGGTAGGTTACACTATTCGAGCCTTGACATCGGGGAGACCTTGCTCTTACCTGAGCTCGGGGGTGTGAATCATGTTGGCTCCCATTATCTGTCTTACATGTTCATAGTATGGAGCGATCTCGGTGTCTCTGAAGGGTCCGAAGATGAAGACGCCAGTCAGGGAGAGTAGGTATTTTGTGTCTTGTAGTCTGACCTCTATAACCAGGTCACAGACTCTGGGGTTGCTTAGGCATGGTAGGACTCTAACCCCTAGGAGGGGGGTTTATTTGTACAGGTATAGGTCTTTTACAACCAGTTCGAACATTTCATCTACGGTTGGTGGGAGGTCATTGGTGTTGATTCCATACACTGTAAGGAAGGTATTGCTCAGGGCGAGTATAACAGGTCTATAGAATTGTCCGGCAAATGTTTGTATTGTATTTTTGATTGGTGGAAAGTGTGAGATGTACTTGTTAATGTGGACTTGGTGGGGGCTGTACAGCGTGATGAATCCTCTTTAATCAGGGTCAATTAGGAAGTGCTGTTTGGTGTAGTGTACTCCTTGCTTTTATAGTACTATAGCGATTACTTCCTAAAGAGCATAGGTAGAGAGATTTGGGTGACTGGGCGATCTTTGTTTCATAGGCTAGTTAAAGGCCCTTCTGTGACGGATCACCCTATATAGTTCGTATATGACTCGGTAAGGATACCTCAGGCACGCTTCGCAAACGCTACTGAGTAAACTCAGATATCTCGGCTAAACGAAAGCTCAACTGGAAGATATCGTTCCTACGACGAACAGGGTGGACTTCAAGTGTTGAAGACGAGAAAAGACGAATATATTCTTTAAGGCTTGAAGATAACTCAAAGGCTCGTACAATGGTACTCGCAGAGAAGACAAAGTAGCTATGTGCTAAAGAAGGAAGGAAGGAAAGACAACAAGACAGA
>JABYPW010001989.1:0-12778 GCA_016880775.1 Phymatotrichopsis omnivora | reverse complement strand
CCGCGAGATTTCCTTCTCTTTTATACCAATCGCCAAGAGCACTGCCTCCCTTCTAGAGCAGTCTCTGTAAAACCTGTTTTGTCCACATGACCCTTTTCCATACGTCATTCAATCTAAACACTGTTCTCATGACCTCCGTAAGGCAGACAGCTAAACATGAGTGACCATACATGACCGAGTGATAATTCATGATTCATAACGCGGAATTCCAAAGAACATCACTAACAATAGGAAACATAAGGAGAATAGAACAAGTAGGAAAGTACATGACCACGATTCATTACAATTTTTAAGGCTCAAAGATAGTACAAGATATGAGATGAGGGCTAGAGAGAGAAGAAGAAGAAACAAAACACATCGCTCATCTGCTCCCTATTAAATACCTTATTCTGACTGAGAATAACTGAGCAGTTAAATAAATAAAAGAAACCCCTCGAAATAATCCATCAAGATTCCTTACAAACTTATTGTGATTCCCTAGAAGAAGATTGAGATGGAATCAGGAATCAGCTTTATAGATTGGTAATATTGTCCATGACTTTTTGGAGAGAGCTCCTCAAGACATATCCTCTTACAATTTGACTGCTTAGTACATCACAATGAGATTAGGGTGATAGGCCTCGTCATCGATTACAGGTAGCCAACCTCATGAGTATTGCATTGTCAAAGCCTTACCTTGCTTAGTCAGAGCTGAGTGGCAATAATACTTATCATATGATTTTATAACTTAGTACAAGGGAAGATATAATTATGGATTCTGATATAACTATCTTGTTATCTATGTTCTACACATATCCTAGTACCTATGAGGATGATGGATACAGTATTCTGTAATACTGATAGTGCTTAGTAACTATCACCCATATGTATATGACTATGTCTCTATTCTTAATTGAATGTAAACATCCTGTCCTTATAATAGTGACCAAAGGAAGGTAAGAAAAAGGCCCTAATTTATAGGGGCTATATGAAGGTTACCCTGATAGCGCTTATCAACTATCACTCCTATGTATATGACTATGTCTATGTTCTTAATTGAATGTAAATGTCCTGTCCATATAATAGTGACCAAAGGAAAGTAAGAACAAGGCTATAATATATAAGGGCGCAATTTGGTCTAGTGGTATGACTATCCTAGTATTATTATGTGGTAATACACAAAGTTATAGGTTTAAATCCTACTCACACCATACCTTAATACTAAGATTTCCTACCTAGTCATAGGTTTTATAGCATAAGTAAGTTTTCCCTAAGTATACATAGTTCCCTAATTACTGGTAAGTCTATGTAAGCAAATATGACCAATGATTATAATAGCCATATGAAGGTTATCCTAACTGCACTTAGCAACTATTGCTCATATGTATGTGACTATGTCCCTTTTCTTAATTAAATGTAAATGTCCTATCTATACAATAGTGACTGAAGGAAAGTAAGAAAAAGGCCCTAATCTATAATAATATTTCAACATCCTAAAAAGATAAAAGGTGTTATTATTATTCTAATTCTATTATTTTCTAGTATTGTTTTTTTAACATCATGTGAAGATAATAGCACTATTTTGATATTCTCAAAATACTAGTAAATATTCTAGTCTAATAAACAATCTTTCTATAAGTATATATGTAGTTTGTTTCTTAGATTATCTTAGGCTAATTGTTATAGTTTGTTATATAATATAGGGAATTATAACCTAATAATTCTTAGTAAAATAATTAGGTTATAAGCATTAGAAAAGGTTATTAGTAAAGTTTTAATAAGAGGAGGAATTTGGTAAATGAAGTTTGTATTTAGCATTGTGTCTGTATTTATAATAAAGGTTTTCATTGTTGATAAAGAGAATTTATTTTAGAAGTATATAATTTTTGTTTTTTTTATCATGTTATATTATTTCTAAGTAAAAGCTCTATATACATCCTCTATATATATAGTGTAACTATACATACTACAATACATAACTTCCCTTAATGAGCCCTCAAATTAGTAGGAATAAGAGTGATAAGAAAAACACTATAGTAGTAAAAGAGTGAGGTAAAGGGGAAAGAAGAATAATATAGTATATGTAAAGGACAACTCCTTCAGTGATACAACTGATGCTTAGTCTGTATCAGGGTTTTGGGGTAAATCAGGATAGAAGAAGATACACAACTCTTTAGAGGACTCTAGAGATGCGCACTGAGTGAGGCAATGATGTGCTGAAGGTTTGTAGGAATAACTCTTTATTCCTGTGGTGTATACTTAAGATACTGCGTAAAGAAGAAAGAAAGGAAATACAGGACCACAAGATTTCCTTCCCTTTTATACCAATTGCCAAGAGCACTACCTCCCTTCTAGAGCAGTCTCTGTAAAACCTGTTTTGTCCACATGACCCTTTTCCCATATGTCATTCAATCTAAACACTGTTCTTATAACCTCCGCAAGGCAGACAGCTAAACATGAGTGACCATACATGACCAAGTGATAACTCATGACTCAGAATGCAGAATTCCAAAGAACATCACTGACAATAGGAAACATAAGGAGAATACATCAAGAAAGGAAAGTACATGACCATGGTTCATTACAGTATATATAAAAAGATGCCTATCATATATGAGGGGAAAGAGTAAGCCTGATAGAAACTTAGAAATATAGGGAAAAGTAATAGGACCCTATCATTTCACCCTAAGGAGGTATATATTAAAATACCTAGGAAAAGAGATAGAGAAAAGACAAAGAAATAAGTACACTTGTAAAAGGGAAAAGTTATCAATGTTATAAGAAATACACTAAGTATTAACCAAAGTCCTCCTATAAAACAGAAGAAGAAAAAAAGGGAAAAAAGGGGGGAAGGGGATCTATGATTCTATTTCCTCCTCATATTTAGCTAGGTTACTAGGCTTATTATCTTTACTTATAGCAGTAATATAGGTAGGTAGCTGTAAAATATGGTGTTATTACAGAGGGGCCAGTTAAGAAATACCTCTAAGAGAGAGACATAGATAAGTAGCCTATAGGGTATCACTACTACCTACAGTAAGAGGACTTGAGTTAACACTAATAACAAGTATAACACAATACTATGAGGAGCTATAGTAATTGATAAGGAGGACAAGCTATTATAGAGTAATTGTAGATGGTATTGTAGATTATTAGGACAAGAGGAAAATAAAAGACATTACAAAAAGAAGAAAGGAAAAAACAAGACCCAATTATAATTATTCAGTTTGATTTTAGCTAACTATATAGCTAGAGCTCATCTGCATATAGCTACAACTATGATATAACACCCTTAATTCCTCCTCTTATGATACATAAAATAAAGTATCAGAAAAAGCTATACTATAACCTTGTGCCTATATTAGGAAAAGGTATATATATAACTATAAGTAAGGTCAAAATAAAGTGTGACTACCCTTGTACTCCTCTCTAGTGAGGTAAACCTTACAATAACCAGTAGAGTAAAAGGAAAAAGGTATATAAATTTTGAGTGACAAGAAAAGAAAATATAGCAAAATCCTATCATGAAGAAAAAGATACTAACTATAAGTAAGATATATATCTTTAAATTAATAGGAAGAGACTAAAGAAACACATCTCATAATTCCATCTCTTCAACTACACCAGTATATAAATTCTCCATTCATATTATCATTAGCTAAGAAGTTTAAATATTAAAGGTAAGGGGGTTATTACTAGGAAGGGTAGTAAGGTAATTGGCAAATTTGAGTACGGTATTTTCACATTATCATCCTTTACATTTATACTCAGTATTAATACATAAGTGTTCGAGATAGTTTCTTATTACTCCATAGCTTAAAATAGCTATAAGAGGATGTTCTTTAGATAACCCTTTTAGTCGTAAGAATAAAAATAAATTACCTCCCCCCCCTCTCCCCCTATTACATAAGATTTCAAATATAGTATAGGGGCTAGCATAGAGGTGGTACTAATAGGGGAAGGTGTACTGAAGCTGGTTGTAGCTGAAGTAGTAGTAGTATGAACACTGAGTTGTATAGGAGTAGGTAATATAAGTTTTAGTCTTTCAGTTCTTGTTTAGAATTATTAGACCTTAGAAGATGTAGCAATGGTTATTATTGATGATAACTATGATAATAACTAAAGATGCTTTTTTCCTAGTAAGCTTCTCCTTAAAATTAGGCTAGTAAGGGATTTGTGTAAGAAGGACTTGTAAAGGACAACTCCTTCAGCAATACAACTAAGCCTTAATCTGTACTGGGGTTTAGGGTAAATTAGGATAGAACAAGATATATAACTCTTTAGAGGACTAAGAGGTGCTCTAGAGTAGGACAGTGAGGTGCTGAAGGTTTGTGGCAATAGTGTTCATTATTCCTATAGTGTATGAATAAGATACTATGTAAAGAAGAAATGAGATGACCTGCTTCTCCCTCAGTTCACTATTGTACAGGCAGGGTGTGTACACAAACTTAATTGTAAAGATATAGCTGTATATATAGGAGTGATCTTACTAAGTAATATCAGGGTAACCCTTCATATAGCAACAAGAAATGAGAGGATTTCTACTTCCCTACAGTTAAACGTAAGAAGAATAGAGAGGATATACTTCTCCCTTAGTTCACTATTATACAGGTAGGGCATGTACACAAACATAATCACAAAGATATATCTACATACATATGAGTGATCTTGGTAAGTGCTGTCAGGGTAACCCTTCATACATCTGCAAGAAGAAAGGAATAGACATGCTTCTCCCTCAAATCACTATTGTATAGGTAGGGTATGTATATAAACTTAATTGCAAAGACATAGCCATATATATAGGAGTGATATCACTAAGTGCTATTAGGGTAACCCTTCAAAAGGTGCAAGAAGAAAGGAGAGGATATGCTTCTCCCTCAGTTCACTATTATGTGGGTGGGGCATGTACACAAAGTTTATTACAAAGACATACCTACATACATATGAGTGATCTCGCTAAGTGCTATCAGTATAACCCTTCATATCGCTATTCAGGTCATCAGTCGCATTTGCTTATAAGGAATGAACAATTAATTAGGCAACCTTGCATAGTCAGGGGAAACTAGCTTATGTAATAAAACCTACGACCAACTAGAAATTCGTAGTATAGAATAAGATGAGTAGGATTTGAACGTATGATATTGTGCATTACTGTACAATGATAACAGGATAGCCATACTACTAAACCATCCTCACCTCTAAGAAGAAAGGAGTAATATGTCCTCCCTTGGTCACTGTAATGCAGGTAAGGTATACTGGCCAGTTAAGGCCCTATGACATAGCCACATATTTAGGACTGAACTTCCCTATGAAATATTAGGGTAATGCTTCATATAGTTATAAGAAGAAAGGAGATGATTTGATGTTCCCTTATATCACAGATGTATGGACAGGGCATTGCATAAACTTAATTGCATATGACATATTTATATAATATAGGAGTGAATTTGCTAAGTGCTATCAGGCTAACCATTTATACAGCCATTGAGGTCATAGGTTGCATTTACTTATATAGACTAAACCAGTAATTAGGTAACTATACATGGTCAGGGAAACTTGCTTACACTATAAAACCTATAACTAACTGGGAAATCCTGGTATTTTTAGGATTGATACAAATGGGATTTGAATATATGATATTGCATATTACTGCACAATGATACTAGGACATCTATACCACTAGACCATTCTTACCTTAAGAAGAAAGGAGGATCTGAGACTCCCTTCTGTCACTACTACATATGTGGGGTATTTTTACAAACTTAATTGCAAGGATGTAGCCAAGATGCATTATGAGTAATCTTGCTAATCACTATTAGGGTAACCATTTATATGGCTTAAGGAGAAAGGAGAGGATATGCTTCTCCCTCAGTTCACTATTGTATAGGCAGGGTGTATACACAAACTTAATTGCAAAGACATAGCTACATAGATAGGAGCTATCTTGCTAAGTGCTGTGAGGGTAACTCTTTATATAGCTAAGAAGAAAGTAGGATATACTTCTCCCTAAGTTCACTTTTATATAGGTAGGGCATGCACAAAAACTTAATTGTAAAGATATAGCCACATACATAGGAGTGATCTTGCTAAGCACTATTAGGGTAACCCTTTATATAGCCTAAGAAAAAAGGAGGATATTATCTTCCCTACATTCACTATCGTATAGATGGGACATTACATTCGATTATAAGTATATGATATATTTGCATTATATAGTAGTGATCTTGCTAAGTGCTATCAGGGTAACCCTTCATATAGCTTAGAAGAAATGAGAGGATATACTTCTCTCTCAGTTCACTATTATATGGGTAAAGCATATAGACAAACTTAATTGTAAAGACACAGCCATATACATATGAGCGATCTCATTAAGTGCTATTAGGGTAACCCTTTATACAGCCATTGAAGTCATCAGTTGCATTTGCTTACAAGGACTGAACTAGTAATTAGGCAACCTTGCATGGAAGAAAGAAGAGGATATACTTCTCTCTCAGTTCACTATTGTATGGGTAGGATGTGTACACAAACTTAATTACAAAGATATAGCCATATACATAGGAGCAATCTTGCTAAGTGCTATTAGGGTAACCCTTTATATGGCCTACAGAAGAAAGGAGGATATGCTTCTCCTGCAGTTCACTATTGTACAGGCCTGGCATGTACACAAACTTGATTGTAAAGATATACATATATAGGAGCAATATTGCTAAGTACTATCAGATAGAAGAAAGGAGGATATACTTCTCCCTTAGTTTACTATTGTACAGGTAGGGCATATAGAAGAAAGGAGAGGATATGCTTCTCCCTCAGTTCATTACTTTATAGGTAGGGCATGTACACAAACTCAATTACAAAGACATAGCCACGTACATAGGAGCAATCTCACTACGCTCTGTCAGGGTAACCCTTCATATAGCTATTGAGGTCATCAGTCGTATTTGCTTACAAGGACTAAACCAGTAATTAGGCAACCTTACATAGTAGGGGAAAACTCGCTTATGCTACAAAACCTGCAACTAAATGGAAATTCGTAGTATGGAATAAGGTGTATGGGATTTGAACCCCCAATATTGTGCATTATTGCACAACAACACCAGGATATCCATACCACTAGACCATACTCCCCCTAGAAAAAATAAGCAGAATGAGTCCTCCCTTGGTCACTGTGATATAGGTAGGGCATACTGGCCAATTAAGGCCCTATGAAATAGCCATATAATCAGCAGCGAACTTTACTAAGCGCTGTGAGGTTAACCCTTCATAGGGCCATGTTTGAGCATTGGTTGTATTCGCTTATGATAGATATAATAACAGGCTAAAATAGCTAAGCAACCTTACATTAAATCACTGATTACCCTTCTTATGACTATCGCATAGTTGGGGAAATTTGCTTACACTATAAAACCTAAAACCAACTAGTAATTTATGGTATGGAATAATATAAGCAGGATTTGAACCTATAACATTACACATTACTACACAACAACACCAGGATACCCATACCACTAGACTATCCTCACCTCATAGAAGAAAAGAGAGGAAATACATCTCAACCTGGAAGAAAGGAGACTTATATGCACTTCCCTCGGAATACTATTATATGGGCAGGGCATGTACATGAACTTAATCTTAAAGATATAGCCATATATATAGGAGCAATCTCGCTAAGTACTATTAGGCTAACCCTTTATATGGCCATTGAGGTCATCAGTTGCATTCGCTTACAAGGACTGAACTAGTAATTAGGCAACCTTGCATAGTCAGGGACAACTTACTTATGCTACAAAACCCATGACCAACTGGGAATTCATGGTATGGAATAAGGTGAGTAGGATTTGAACCTATGACATTGTATGTTACTATACAATGACACCAGGACAGCTATACCACTAGAACATCCTCACCTCGAGAAGAAAGGAGAGAAATATAGGACCACATAGATTTCTCCTCCTATTTATACCAACTGTTAAGAATGCTTCCTCCCTTCTAGAGTAGTCTCTATAAAACCTGTTTTATCCATATAACCTTTACCCATATGTCATTCAATCTAAATCCTATTCTTATGACCTCTGCAAGGCAGACAGCTAAACATGAGTGAAAATACATAACCCAGTGATACTTTATAATTTGTAATGTGGAATTCTAAAGAACAAGGATAACAACTAGGAAATATAATGAGAATATAATAAATCTAAAAGTACATAACCATAGTTCATTACAGGACTCTATAGTTATAGATTTCAATTTATTTCTAGATGACTGCCATTTTGTTCACCATTAGAGACTTTAGAGGCTAGGGTTAGTAGATTGTACAGCATTTATTTTCCCTAAGAAGTATACATAGTACTATAGCAGGGCATTTATAGATAACTAAGTATAAAGACATAACTAATAGCCTATCCCCCTAAAACCCTCCATTGACCTGTGCTAAAAAGAAAAAAAAATGTAGACAACTATGTACAAAAGCTAACTAGGGAAAAACAATTGCTAGGTAAACCTTGAAGCAATAAAAGAAAAACCCCTAATGTGAGAAATATGACTAAGTGAAAGATAAAGAAGAAGATAAAAGAAATGTAGGGTTTGTAGATTGTGCACTACATACTTCTTATACAAGAAGTTGTGGCAAAGGGTAGTGGTATTAGGGAAGTACTTCCTAACTACTTCCTTGATAGTTATTATATAGGTTAGTACTTATTACATAGTGGTATTCTCTATTATAGAGAGGAAGCTATTACAGGGACTAGCTTTATAGATAGATTAGATTTAGTAGGTAGATAGGGCTTTTTTGTTGATGAGGGCTTTATTTACCTCATCTCAGACAGTGATTAGGTTAAACTTACAGATTTTTCCCTCATGATCAATGATTATTTCTCTCTCTTACTTAGAATAATAGTTAGGTATAGGAGGAGTTATAGTAGTAGATTGTAGAACAGCTGTAGCTTTACCTTTAGATTACTTAATAGCCTAAACCTATGTATTATCAGTGGTAGGGGGTAGTGCTTATGGCATAGGGGGTAGGGTAGGTAGTAAGTAAGGATGAGAGTTTCTTCACTACTCTTACTATATATGAGGTTCCTAACTATATCTTTTTAATGGAATCTGAAAGAGCTTAGTTGATAGAGGTAGAGGCTGCCTAGGCTAAGGCTATAGTAGGAGTATTATAGCTGATAGTAGTCTATATATTATTAAAACATTATTTAAGGATGTTTTAGTAAGCCTATATAGAGGTGATAGTATTTTAAATCTCATTAGTAGACTGTAGTAGGGTAGGAAGGATATATGCAAAGAATTCTAAACACTAAAGTTGCTATTATCTTTAAGGCAGTTTCCTTGATAAAGGTAAATATACCCTTATTGAGGTCTCCATTTAGCATGCATAAGGCAGTCATAGAAAGGGGGTCACTATATAACTTATAGAGGGTCTAGATAGAGGCTTTTGCTTAGTCCTAAATAGCCTATGAGAAGGAGGAAAGAGGAGGTTTTTCAGGGGGATGATTATTCTATCTTGACATTGTCTTGATAGCTTAAGGGTAAACTTACTAATAGCTGAGAACTGATAGTTATATGGTGATGTGAAGGTATAAATAAACCTGAAGACAAGACCCAAAGGATGAAGGTGGGGATGATGATGATTTAATTTTTCACTTTTTAGTTTTACATTCTCCCCTATACTAGGTTGTATACCTCCTTTTAATGAGAGAAGAGCTAAATACAAGGGACAGATAAAGAAAGAAAATGAAGACAACTACATACAAAACCTGACTAGGGAAAAACAACAGCTAGGTGAACCTTAAAACAACTGAAGAAAAACCCCCTAAGTAAGAAGTATAACCATGTAAAAACTAAGAAAGAAAGAAGAGAGAAATATGCTAGCTACTCTTCACCTTATAAAAGTGGATAAATACAAATTCTATATAAAAAGGAAAAGAAATAAGAAATAGAAAAAAACTAAACTCCTCCTATTATTATAGACTTATCCTTCCTATTAGACTTAGCAATCTTAGCCTATATCAATGTCATATAGATAGGATCATTCACTTTGTATAGGCCTTTATAATTTGTACATTAGAGGATAATGTTGTCATAGGTAAAACTTTTTAGTTGTTTACAGTTAGCAATACTACAGGTATATTTAGAGATAGTATAAGGTCTAGTGCAAAGTTAGTAGTAGGCTTAAGACTGGTAGTATTAGATAGGGTGTATAAATTTACAGCAGCTAGAGTATTAGGTATTAGTACTAAATGAGATATACTTAACAGTGTAATAGGTTTTGTTGAGGATATGAAGACCTTTGAGAATATATACTTCATTACTGTTATTGATAATGTTAATTACAAGAGACCTATAATTCTATTTATTGATCTTAGACCTGGAGTTCACCTAGTGCAGGGTTATGGTAAGGGTAACACCAGAGTTATCACACTCAATTTCTTATTAGAGTCAAGTCATCTACCTAACAGTGTTTAGGTCAGTAGTAGTAGGGATACTATAGATGATATACTTCTTATAGGTATAGTTGTTATTGATTCCTTTGACCTTATAGAATTCACTAACAGTTTTTGAGATGGTGTTCCTATAAGAGAGGACTGAGGTAGCAGTGACTATTTCTATAGTAGTAAGAACTAGTGTAATGGGGTTATTGTTACAACAACCCTAGATACATAGGAAAGAATAGGCCTTAGCCTTGTCTAGCTCCAAGTTAATTTGGTTATGGATTTGGATTAGAGCAGTTTTGTCAAAGGTAGAGGGTTCTTCAATATTGACAATAATTTTGTAGTCACATTAGATAGGGTACTGTAGATAGGGAAGGGGGGTGGCTAGTTAGGGCTAGATAGTAGCAGATTATCTTAAAAAACTACATATTTAACTACATTAAGGAAGGGATCTCTGATGAGATCTGCAAGGACTTTAAAAGCACTGGAAGCTTATAGCACAAGAGCAGGAGAGGGAGAAGGGGGAGGTTGAGCTGATAATGACCATCATGACATGTTGTGATAGTTGTTGTAGTGTTGAGGTTTTCTAAATTTAGTAAATGAGTGTGTTGTAGCAGAGAAGCTTGTTTGTGAGTATGTATGTATGATTTTAGTGTATATAAGTACATTATAAATCAAAAATTGAAAACATGAGTAAAGAACTTTGCTGAATTTTTTTTCCTGAAAATCTTGTGCTACAAAACAATTTTTTTTGTTTACTTTTGTTCGCAAATTTAGGAGTATATGGTATTTGGGTAACTTCCTCATAATCAAGAGTGAGATTTCATCAAGTTCCTCCTAATCTTTAGTGTCCTATATTGGTATTTGACAGTAAGTGGCATTTCACAATGGTGTATAGTGAGTTGTATTCTAGTCATTTGCTGAAAAAAAAAAAAGTTGTGGCCGATGAGGCTCAGTTGAGAAGCTACACCTATTGACTGATCAGGAGATACTAATGATGTGAAAGCCATGCTTCACTGACCAATCAGATTATACCTTTTAACCTCTTCTGTCCATTTCATTCACAGAGGAGAGGGTACGATATCTCTATCGGGGGTGCGGTTGCTGTTGGCGGGGTATCACGAATTGTCGGACCATTGGTACTTCGCCGCCGTGGATGGCGAAATTTCATGAGTCAAAAACTCAAAGTCCGTGGGTAGTAGGAATTACTTGTCGTTTTGGAGGTAAGGGTGAAGTTTAAAACGAAATCGCCAGAGAGCGCCATTGGTACTCGGTGTATAAAAAAAAAAACCGTTGTTACAATTATGAATACACCAAAGTGCATGGTTCAAAAATAATGAGGGACAAAGGAAAACACGAAGAGAAAATAATTATTAGCAGTAGCAAGTTTCGGACCAAATGATTCTCCTCGCTGCACGGAAACTACTAGTATCTAAGGGCATATATTATCTACGAAAGTCACGCACTAATGAGAAGATGGTCGGAAATTTAATGCAATCAAATAACACTTTTATTCCTCAAGAGGCTTAAGAACCATGAATTGAAGAAAAAAAAAAACCTTCCACATTCTATGGATAGAACAGAGAACGATAGACAAATTACCCCCAACATTAAAAAGACGCGTCAAATGATCACCAAGCGAGATAATCCAACAGTGAAAACATTTCACGTGGTAGAAATCACTCGCCAACGGTGATTTCCTACTGCTCGTCAGATATCTTGATCTAAATTTTGCATTGAGGGAAGCGTACCATCGATACCTACGTCTCTCGTTGCTCTCGTACTCCCCAGCTATATCACGGGCGTAGGCCACACTCTTGGATCACGCTATGCCCACAACGAGAAACCAAGATCTTGTCTGCCTGAAACACCATATCCGTAACGATGGCGATAAACTCTTTCTGGGCCTGACGCATCTGGATCCTCTCTTCAGGAGACAATACGGTACAGAGCTCTCCAGATTTCGTTGCGTAAAGGTATTTGAATTCCAACTGGGATGATTGATTAAAATAAAATAAAATCAACGTTAGTAAAATGCAAAACAAATGAGGATAAATAAAAAAATCCATACCTCATCCATAATGTGAAGCCCTCCAACCTTGTCTGCAAATTTAGGACACCCGAGAAATCCCCTAACATTGGCAACCTCCAGAGATTGGGCGAAGCGAACGCGACAGATGTGGAAAGGCTGATCCAGAAAGTTATCCAAGGTATTTATCACAGCAACTGCGGCTTGAAACGTCAAACTATTTCACCAAGTTTTTGTCAGCTTTTCAAGATGAAGTTATGTAGTGACTGAACATATATCTAGCCAACTATTTTAATGGCGGGAAGTTATAGCAGCAGACAAGGGAGAGAGTAAAAAT
>JABYPW010001988.1:0-12780 GCA_016880775.1 Phymatotrichopsis omnivora | reverse complement strand
TAACTACACTACCTCGACTTCCTTCCATCGCTCAAACTCGTCTGCGTCCTCTCCTCCTCTTCCACAACGTCGCTCAACCTCGTGGGGTGATGATGCCTCGGTACATTTTCCCATCCGATTGCATACCCGCCGATTCCGACTCCGCCACCGGAACTTCCATAAGCGGCGCCATCGTAACTGGGATAGCTGCCCCAGCCTCCAGCGCCCCACTGCTGTCCGTCCGAATCTCGTCGAATAGGAATAGGCTTCCCGTTATCATCGAGTCTCAGCTGTCCGTGATCATCCAGTTCCCAACGTTCCTCATCATAGTCATAGTCGTCGTCGTCATCGTCAGGTGGGGGAACTTGAGGTTGTGAGGCAGACGAGGAGGGATTCGAGTGTCGCGAGTTGGTGACGTAAGAGCCTGAGTCTTCTTCTGGGGAGGTAGCAGGGGGAAGATGGATATTGGAGTGTTGGTGTTGGTAGAAGGGTTGGTTTGCTGGCGGCTGAGTCTGCTGTTGAGGTTGAGTTTGGGTCTGGGTTTGGGATTGCTGGACGGGTTGGCTGGGTTTCGGTGGTGGGAACGACGGGGATGTGTTGCCAGGAGCCGTGGTGGTGGGGGCAGAAGTTGAAGCCTTTGATGGCGGATCTTGAGACAACGGTCCAGAGGCGTAAGATTCCTGCGATCGTTTTTGTTGTTGTTGTTGCTGCTGTTGCTGTGTCGACTGTTCCTGGGGCGCCTGGTTCTCAGTCATCTGTGCCGTGGGAGTGGTCGCGCTCGTCGCGGTTCTTGGGCGATTAAGGCTACCGCTTCGGGAGGGTACGCCCTGAAAGGGGAATACCTGTACGCCGTTGATATAGGTCGGATAGCCGTCGCGGAGACTATTACTCCGTTCTCTTTCCTCCTGTTCCCTTCTTCCGAGTTCTTCCCAAGCACGTCTACATTCCTCCCTGGAGATTTGAAGTTCCCTCCGCATCTCTTCGACAAGTTTTTCCGCCGTGGCCTTTTCCTTTTCCAAGCGCTGGATGGTAGCAACGGCATCTGCACGTTGCTGACGTTCCGTGCGGAGGTTCCGCTCGAGCTCCGATGACATTTCCCTGGCACGTTCCTGGTCGGCACGAGTGTCGAAGAACCAACGTTGGAATTTCCGTTCGCTGGAGGCTCGGAGACGCTGCAGTTCCACCACAGCGTGGAAGAGATTCGCACCCGCGGCGGAGAGATCGGTGATTTGCCGAGACATTTGCTGTTCCAACGGTAGGTGCGCCAATTCATTGCGGTTCTCTTCCAGCCGCGAAATCCAGTATCCCGTCAGACCCTCCCATCGAGAGGAAAGCGTCTCCCATCTCTCGAACGCGTGGGGAAAGGAGCTAGATACCGATTGCTGGGTCTGCTGTCGTTGAGGTTGTGCTGCAGCACTCGCCGCGATATTCGGAGCCGATCTTGCCGTGGAAGGACCAGCCTGAGTATTGGTCTGTATCGGAGGAATTTGAGGTTGCGGACGCGGCATAGACTGAGCTTCGGGCTGGTGCCTAGTCGTCGGTCTCGCGGTAGAAGGGCCTGCCTGAGTCTGTCGCTGCTGCGATGGACCAGAAGCCCCCGTACTCGGCCCAGTTAACGGGGGGACGCCACGCGATGTGGTTGGTCGAGTTCCCGATGCTGTTGGATGTACTCGATGCTGGATATTCAGCGGTGCAGGTTCACCATCGCTTCTAGCACGACCCCCTGCAGCACTGGCACCACTTACACCTGCAGAAGCACTGACGCCGACCCCTCCAGCTTGCTGTTGCTGCGAAGGCACCAGGGGATTCCTCGCGGTTCGAGTTGACTCTCGGCGGCCAGACGGTGAAGCTTCACCTGGCGGCCCCATACGACCTGAGGAGGTCGACTGCTGACGTGCATGTCGCGATGAAGATTGCGGAGCGGGATTCCCGGTCGTATTAGGGTACTGTGGTACAGGAACCGGGCCAGGCGTGGCGGCAGCCATCATCGCGGATAAAGACGCGTTTTCTTCCTCGAGGTCTGGGGTAAAAGGGTGGGGAGTGCGAATTGCTTCTTCAAGGGCGTAGAGGATCGCTGAGGCTGTGCGTCGCGAGATCGGATGTGGTCTGTGGTATAAGCGGTGAAGATTGTGAGGTAGGGTAGGAGAATCTAGTTCCGAGGATCGTAGATAATCGCGTCGTAGGCTGTGATCACTGCCGCGAAGATAATCTCCCCTCGTCGGAGTCGGGGACGACGAGGAGGGAGAAGAGGGGAAGTAGGAGGACAAGATGGCGGTATTACTTCAGTCAGTTGGTCGAGAGGTAGGCGAGGGCTAAGAGAGGGGTGCCGAGAGGGATGGCGGGGAATTGTGGTGCTGGTGCAGCAGCCAGCAGCAGGACGAGGCGCGTGTACCTTCTATCCTGCGAGCGCGCATCCAACAACATTAGTGGCCTGGTTCTATCCGTCTTGTTGCCTCAGGCAGCGGGAAGCGAATCGTTGACAGCAATATGGGAGGCTGGGGGAGGGCCGAGGGTGAGAGGGGGGCCCGAGAGAACTCACCAAAATAATTATATAATTGGAGCCGCCTTGGAAGAGGAGAAACACAAACACGCGCAAATAAAAAAGAGATGCAAGAAAAACGTCCCGACACCCCCTGCAAGCTACAGCACCGCGAAAATGAAATGATTTCGCGATAAATAATCCGTCCCCGCTATCATAATAACCCAATTGCAAAGGCGTTGAAAACGTGTCGGTATCGACCTTCGCGCTCACTCGTCCGTTTGGCAGCTCCTCATGCGCGTATCTGTGGTTGGTATGCGAAAAAAAGGATGAATTGCCGTGTGTCAACGAAACAACTCGGTTTCCGCAGCAAAAAAGAAAGATCAACAATTCAATGACCCAAACGACTATCCAATAGCAATAAAATGAAGTAAAAATAAAAATAAAAATAAAATTTAAGATAAATTATAAAATAAAAAAGCAGCCCGGATTTACCGCTGGACTTTCCGAGCCGGCAGACAGGTCCACAAATTTGGCGAGAACGATTAGGCAACAGGCGAATCCCAGCTAAACGAGCTCCTCCGCCGAAAAAGAAAGCGAAATATCAATTGGGGAGGCTGGTGAATTAATTTTCTAATCCTTTTTTCTCTCCCGCGGATTTTGGGAGAGCGGGTGAACGTAGAAACTGGTGCGTTGTCCGGCGTGGCCCGTCGTCCTTTTTTCGGAGTTGATCTAACTTCTCGATGGCACTGTGTTGGACAAGAAGGTCGAGTTACATATGGCTATGCACCGAATCAGCAGGCGCGAAAGCGACAAGCGTTAGGATATGCGGAAGCTGGCCGTAATTGGGATGGCTGGGTGAATGGATGGGGGAGGGTCTTACTGCTAATTGCAGAGCACAATAATATCCGCGATAACTGGCGATCAGAAACGACTCGACGTCGTTATAACATCGAGGATCAAAGGACTCGGAGGTGCTCAAACAACCTTAAACACGACATCCAGATGTATAGGGAAATCCCCACCACCCCCCCCCGACTCCCGGCTACACGAGCGTGAAATAGGGACACGATAGGATCAGCCTTCCCCCTATTTCCATTATCCCGTATGCATGTATGTACGTCCGTGTGCACGTAAAAATATCGGCAGCCCCCACCACGTGGTTCTCACGAGAAGCCTTTATTTCTTTCTTCTTTCGGTGCCGGCGGGCACCTGCTTCCTCGTTTTCGACATCGAATCCCGCTCGCCCGTCCCACCACTCAGCATCACTTGAAGGCCAAATACTTCCCCTAAACCAATCCACAAGCTCCCTTCGAAATCTGGAAGTCACGCAAAAAAAAAATTTGAAGTTGTCTCGGTACATACCCGGTCCATCCAGGCTTTGAACAATCAATGGTGGTAAAATAAACAAATCATCATTGGCACTTTATCCAGATATCCATGATCCGCGTTCCGCTAGTGAGCCGCTGTCGTGAGAGCTGTAAACGCGATGGATCCTATTCCTGCATCCGAGCTTCGATCGAAAAACGTCCTTAGGTGCTTGAACGAATGATGGACTGTGATTCGTGAAGCTGAAAACTTGGCTGCGGGAAGGTATGTATGTATGCATGTACATGTATGTACATGTATATGTATGCGGCATGCGCATTTCTGTCGCCTTGTGCTGTATCATGTAGAACATCCAACAACCAACTGGATCCCTTTCTTGGCGTTCTTGGCTGTAGCCCCACCAAATTCCCACCTAGAATTATAGCTTCACTTAGCACCACAATCTATGAGTTGAACCGAGTACTTGTCTAGACACCAATCTCACTCATTTTGAGTCAAAGACTTTGTATAACATTCCTCTATGAAAAATAATAACCCTTACAAGAAAATGTCATTACTGTTTACCTCTGTAATATTTTTTTTTAAATATATACTCAAAGTTAACAGTATCATAAATTTGTAGAAATATATATATATATATATATAATTATTAAGACTACATCTTCAGTAATCATGAAACTTTGTACCTTAAATAATTTCTAAATAATGAGATTATGATTGTTTTTTTTTTTTTTTTTTTTTTTCAAGGATTTTAGTATATAATGATTTGTTTTCCAGTGTTGTTATCGAATCGGGCGAGGAAGCGAGGGCCCAGTTAACTCATTACTGGTGTCTCTTTCCCATTGCCCTAGATCAATAGCCGAGTAGTAGTTGGAGTGGAGAGGTGTCAACGAGTGTGACGGTGGTGGGGGCAACTAGCACCTGTCCCTAAGGAGTCTACTCAGGCACTTTCAAGCTCGCGGATGAAGGCTGGCACTTTTGGGTTTTTTGGTTTAGGTACAAACCATCACACCCTGGTAGTTCTGAGGAAGGTCATCAGCGGTTTAACCTGAGGGCGGCTTAAGCTAGTCTACGGACTCCTCAGCCTGTTGCCGCGTCTACCCGCGTGCCTGTGTGCATGCTCAGGGTACTACGTTTGGACCTAGGAAGTGGCGCCTGCCCCCCCGACAAAAAACGTAAATGGGAGCATTAGAACCTAGTCATATATTCTTAATTGAGTGGTACACCCCGGTTCTTTAGCATCAAAGTTGCGTTAGGGAAGTTAACAGTGTTAGTGTTGTTATCGAAAGTACATATATCTTTATCATCTTACTACTATCAAAGGTAATTACTAATGAATAATAGTCTGATAGAAAGTTATATTTTAATACCTCAAGTAAATAGAAAAGTTTTTTAATTTATTTAAATGAACATCAAGGGATGAAAACCATGGGGAACTAATATATGTAGTAAAACTACTAATAGTTTAGAACTTGGGGTTGGAGCAATTCAGTAGATTATGTTATACTTGAACTTTGAAAGTAATACATTTATAGCATATAGGAGTTTATTCAATACTAAGGTATAGATGATGTTGCTAGAAACTACAAGCGTAATTCAGTTGAAAGGTAGGTGCCCAGTATTTTGATATCAATTTGCTAAATTAATTAGTGTCATGCAATAACAATTTTTTCTTAAATAATATATATTTACCATTCTCTCCAAATAACACAAAATACAAGAACTTACCAATTTGTTATATGCGAGGGTCCTGGTCTTGTTAGGTGTTTAATTTATATTGTTTATCCACTTCAGAATTGTCATTTATAGATTAAACTTGATAGAAGTTATGTGCAATGTTCAAAATATTTCAAAATTCCTGGCTTTTCTCTTGTTGATTCTTGAAAATTGTGGGTGGCTGTTCATGCTTGGTACAGTAATATCATAGAGGCGTATGTAGCGCACCGTGACCAGCACGTGAATGCCGGACACTGGCACAGGAAAACGCCATGGTTCACAACGAAATTGAGCCACCTGGGATACCATCTCATTTCCGAGCGCTCGCACGCACCCCGCGGTTTTATATATAACAAGTACGTAAAGGAAGGTATAAAAGAGGAGGGAGGGGGAAGTGTCTGTACTTACTGTTGCATGTATTGCATGTGTGAAACAGGAAACCGAAATGACATTTTTGTACATGATACATACCTTCTCCACACAGTCGCCCGTAGGGTTTTATTCTGCGTTCCAGTTACACGCCAGAAAGTGGTGGAGTATTTGAGGCGTGTCATTAGATATCATTCTTGAAATATAGAATTTGTACAGATATATATTATACTGCCAATAAAAGTTGGGATACGGAGTTAGAAGCCAAGACTTCTGGAATGCTGAAGTGGAGTTTGCACAATGTGTTGGACCTTGCGAAAATAATCTTTTTTTCGTTACTGTTGGGTTGTTTACACTTTCTCGTTGCCGGTCTAGTTGATAGAAAAACCTAGACGCGAATTCGGGATGACACTTAAGAAAGCGAATTATCCAGTGTTTGCCATTAGTGGCGTTTTCAGTTCGTAGTTTTGTGGGGGTTAGTTGATTGACTACATGTATTCCTTTACCAAATATAGTCTCAAAGGGAACGCCCAATGGTCGAGCTTCTGACACTAGTGAGCAATCGCCGGTTCCTATGCAGTAGAGACAAGTTGGTGATGCTCATTTGCTTCTTGCCGAGAGACCCATTCGCCTTATAGTGGTAATGTAGATTTTTTCATCCCAATTGCCCCTGCAGCGGCCGAAGAGGGTAAGTCACCACTGAAATGCAAGTCTCTTATAGCCTTTTTGGGTTGTTTTTTCATGGAATCTTGATCGTATTGACGGACATGGCCTATGATGAGAAGGTTACAGAGTTTCGTTCACAAAATACAGATTTTCAATTTGATATTTACAGTTAAACCCTAACCCACGAAGCGTCCCGTTCGCGGATCTTGGCTGCTTTGCAACTAACTTAATAAACGTTACATGAGCATGTATGCTGATAACGCACCCGCCCAGAAGGTTGTGAAATCGAAGGCGAAAAAAGAAAACTATCTCAATGACGATGGCGAGGGGGGATTGCAGTCTCGGGCTCTATCCATTCCCACTATTTCATTGTATGGATGAAAATCAAAATTTATAAATATTTCTCTTCGTCATGTCCATCACTCGAATCGTATTCAACGCTACTAAAAAAAAAAAAAAAAAAGAAAATAGAAAATATCACTGCCAATAATTTCAAGCATTCTTAGTATTGAATTAGAATGGTAATCTATCACATTTCTAGCAGTAAAATTTCCGATATCCTCTTGGATATGCCAAGTGTTGGCAAACTAGCTGATGGTACGTCGTCAATAAATAGAGTGGTAAATTCAGGCACTAGATAGGTGTTTCATGATCTATCTCGAAGGTTTCAATCAAAAAAAAAAAATAACATATACCGTCACGGTGGCGATTTTATAGACATTCCTGCAGTTTGATATCGTCTCAGCTACATTAAAATCATGATTTAAATCGAAATTATGTTTGTATGATTCTCGGTATTAACGCTTACTGAAAGGTCTCTAGCACAATCAGATCGTTACCCCTAACCTTAACCCACCGCTGTTAGCTCACCACATTTCCCTTCCATACTCAAATCTCAAACTTCCAAATTTCAACCCCCACTGCCTCCTCCCCTGTCCTTCAGGCTTAGATCTATGCAGTAACGTAACAGCAATCAAAATGCTCCCCGCCTGTGCACGGTTGATGTGCAGCCTTGGTATGTTTCAACATTGATGGTTTCTGCAATTGCGTGCATAGTCTGCAGAGCGCGCGGAGTGTATGCGCTGGAGAAATGGTGTATACGACCTAGAAATCGAAGGGATCGTACACATTGTCTTTACCATGCTATTAGCAGGGGTTTTTGCCAAGTTGGAAAGCTAGCAGGCCAATCAGCAAGTATGATCGCGTCGGATTAGGGAGAGCTGACTTGGCAGGTTAGTTCTGCGAGGATGCATCTTTGGATATTGGTATGGGGGTGCCAGAGGTATCAGTTGGGATATTGAGTTGGGTTGCGGAGAGGCCATTTTTTGGGGTTTGAGAGGTGCGCAGCGATAAGAAATAAGGTTTGGTTGGAGGCGAGGTTCGGGGTAATAAGGTTAGGGTGCAGGAGTGATAGGATATGATAAAATAGGTTATGATAGATGAAGATACATAAGCCTAGATAGGTTAAGATATGATAAGATAGGTCACGTTAGATGGGGGTAGGCCTAGATAGGTTAAAATAGGCTAAGATAGGCTAAGATATGATATGATATTTGAAGATAATGGAATATACTTTTTACGGTGAGATCAGATTACATGGGAATATCGAGTGACGATGAGTGAGTCGAAATGTTTTTTCCAAATCTCAAGATTGAGAATTTGGTTATACAAAAATGGTCGTTACTTTCTTGTATATGAAATATTGCAGCTGCGCCCAAAGCTAGTGGAACTTTGCGATATCTTGCGGTATCACTCGGATTCATTAATTTTTTTTTATTGTTATTGTTATTTATTTTATTTTATTGTAAGGAGGATCCGTGAAGCGCAACAATAATATCCCCTCTTTAATTAATTCCGTAGTTCGTGATGTATGGCCAACAGTTCGTGGAGCCTAAATTTTATAAAAAGCGTAGAATTCATATCGTAAATAGAGTGTTCGCGGCATCTCTAAGGCAATTTATGTATCGAGTAGCCGTTGAATGCCTTCGCTCCGCATCTTCTCATCCAGGCAACATGGCATGGTAATCTGCGCTTCTGGATCAAGTGAAGATGGCAAAACATATACATGGTGGCCGTTGCCTAGCGTCCATGGGTTAGGGTTAGGGTTAGCATTCAACGGTACCGGCAAGGGAGGCGTTCGATTCCCCGTAACGGAACTTAAGAGCATCTTTTCCACCATGTAGTATAATTGATACACAAAAAAAAAAAAAAAAAAAAAAAAAAAGTGTTTAAAATAAATAAATAAGGAAACAAATAAAATAAAACAAAATAATAAAAACGAGAAAACGTTCCAGCTGAAGTTAGAATTTGCTAATAGTGTCAACTTGATCATAGCGGAAATGAGAACAATTTAAAATGAAAAGCTATGAATTTCGAACCCAGGTTATGGAAGATATCAAGTTTCTCAATACATTAGTACTTTACGGTTATAAACTATATATATCCAAAAACTCAAAACTCTTTTTTCAGGTAACCATTAATTATTTTCGAAGAAGAACTAAATATTGCTACTGTTATGGGCCATCTACGAGTGACGAGCCGTGGAGCGTATACACACAATAGAATAGTATGTAGTAGCGGATAGTAGGGTATATTCTCAAGCCAGACTGTTACTTCTCCAACAGTCTCGGGCGCTGTTTAGTTTTTATACATAGCTTCCTCTTGGTCGCCTACGTGATTAAACGCTCGACATGAGTCCTTTATAAGTTTTAGTTGTACCCTCGTGTGCGTGTAATCCACGCGAATAGTCGCAGTCACTACATGTATGCGGTGTTCCCAACATTCTTTCGTATAGGTGACAGATAAGAGTTTGGAGGAAATTCAAGGTGGGAACAGGTTTGATTTAGCCTAAGAATACGGCGAATGACGTTCTGGGAACAAGTTTTAATTAATTTTATCTTTTTCTCTCCTTCTCTTTCTCTTATTATATATATATATGTGTGTACATGTACGGGATTTTTTACGTCGGTTTTTTCGCTCTCTACTTCGGATCTGTTGTTTTTTCTTTTCCTTTTTTTGCGCCACCTTTTTTCAGCGAGAAACCCTAATTCTGCCTAGCGCCATTTCAGTTTTAGCTCGCTATGGCATAAAGTACACTAGTAGAGTACATGTAATCATGCCCCGTCGTCATCCCTCAACTCCAGGCCCTGCCCATCTTTAGATAACCTTCAGTACCGTCTTCGGTTATCCATTCACTACCGTAACATATCCTATGCCACCGCCGAACACCCTCGGGTCTCGCCAGTCCTCCTCAAGAGGCCCTGCAACCTCATCTACTGCCCCTGGTTCGGCGCTGCAGAGGACGAATTCTTTGAGAAGCGAGCGGGAACCGAGCCGGAGGGGCCAGAGTACGCCGGTACCGCCACTGCAGCCGCAGGAGGAGAGGTATACTGTTTATTTGCGGTTGCCGTTCGCGAGGAATGGGTTTGTAGATCCGCCGCAGGTGAGTTCGGTGCTCATGGATTGGTTGGAGAGGAGGCGGGCATTGGAAAGCTGATAATAGGATAGGTCGATTGGGATACCTCGAAGGAACGGTATTTGTGGAAGATCCTTTCGAGGGGAAGTCGTAAAAATATTGATCTTGATTGTGAGTTTGCCGGGGTTTGTGATCCGATGTAGGAAGCTAACGACATTGAAGGGGACGCATTGTAAGTCCTTAAAATAGAGCTTCATAATTCGAGCCGAAGCTTATGTTACAACAACAGAGCTGCACAACTACAAGTCTCCAAGGCGTTTTTACTCCAGCAGGCCGCATGGCTGTATGAGCAGGAGCTATCACAAATTCAGGCACAGATGAGGAGGGTCGGCACTCTGGGTTCGAATACCAGCCTTGGGGCTCCGACTTCGCCGGCTTTGTATACTCCGGCGGTGGGACTGGGAGGAGTTGCGATGACTAGGGCGGGGACTGGTATATTGAGCTCTTTTAATGAGAGATTATACAGGGCTGATTGCGATGCAGAACCAAGAGCTCCATCGTCTTTATCGATTCGTTCTGGCACAACGCCGACTCCAAGGGCTACACCTAGTGTTCCGAATACGCCGACAACTGCTACCAGACGTATGCTCCTACATCCTTGAAAGGTGAACCGTCTGACAGTATTTCCAGCCTCCGCGCAGCCCATGTCCCGCACTACTTCCTCCTCCACTACCCGTGCGGCCCCACAACAATATCCTCCGCCGCACCGCTTCTCAAACCCTCTCGCGGCCTCAACACTACCCTCTCCACCCCAGATAGACTCCCCCATAGCCTCGGAAGAAGACTCCATGGACGACGACCATTCCAGCTCCTCCGAAGGCGAAGATAACTTAATCCGGAATTACCCCTCTTTCCTCAAAAGACGTTCCGTCGACTCGGACGCAGAGACGGATCTGGAGGACTCGCAGCCCGCATTCTTACCGTTTGCAACCGGTAGTCAGCGTCTTGAGCCCGATAGAATGTCTGGCACTGTAACTTTACCCGCAAGGCATGTGTCGATAGCAAGTGATAAGGACAAAGGAAAAGGAAGCGAACGGCAACAGAAGTTGCTGGATGAAGAGGAAAGGGAAAATTCCGCGGGCGAGGAAACGATCGTGAATGAGAGTCTTAAGCCGGCAATCAGGAAGGGGGCAACGGGAAGTCCTAGGCGAAGGAATTTGGTGGATAGTGGCGAACCCAGCTCGCCGAGTATGGGGAGTAGCTTTAGTGATCTTTCAGGTTTGTATACTTCCTTTGCTAATCTGCTTCCTCGGGTTTTGAATTGTGGTTCTTATGAAGGATGGGACTATGAGCGAAATCGGGAGTGACAAGTGAGGGAGAGAAGGACGGAAGGCTGATGTGGAGAGAGTAGATACGAGCGTGACGCAATCTGCAATGGAGGACGCGTATTTGAGCACTATAAGGAATGGGGGGATGGCAAGTAGAATGTCGAGTTTAAGTCAGGCCGTAAGGAGCAAGTGTTTTCATTAAGGATATTAATGCTGGGTTTATTGAAGTATTTGACCTTTTTTTATTGATCTTATTTTAAGTTTTATTTTGATTTCTTTCTTTTCTTTCCTCTTCTTTTCTAAATTTAATGGATTTAGGTTATGCCTCCTCAGATACGTCATATCCTTTTCTTTGAATTTCTATTGGTGAGAGCCTTGTCTATTGGGTGGGAGTTACGATTTTATTTTCTCATATTTTTCATTTTCTCATTATCTATTTATTCCTGTTGCTGGGCTATGGTGAGTTGAGATGGGAGATTGTTGGTGATAAAGCGCCTTAGAGGGGCTAATATGGAGTGGAAAGCATCAGAGTCGGTTGGGTTAGGCAGACGGTGAAGAGTGGCCTGTTTAAGAAGAGGGAGGGTAAGGGAAACGTTGGGATGGGTAGAAAAGCATTGGAATATAGTGTAGTAAACTGCTAGAATATCACTTACCTCGTTAATACCACTTCTCAGTCTTGCAATATACCGTGTTGTGCTGTGAAATGGCGTTGCGTACCGTGACCGCCATTGGTATGAGAAGGGAACTCTCCGCGATGGGCAGGAAGGGCAGGTAGAGTGAGGATGCTTGTGCGAGACAAGAAGGGTCCAGGGTCCAATGGGAGTATAGAGGAGGAGTGTCCCGGAGGCGCGTAAATAGGAGAGCGCTCGTAGGAATTGGGAGCTTAAATGGCGGGGTAGACAAATTGTAAGAACGAAGGAGACGGTTCAATGCAAGTTTCTACCAGGACACACACACATATTTCCCCGAGGAGAGAGAGAGGAAGGGGGGAGGGGGGGACGGGGGGAGATAGAAAGAGTAAAAGGGGATATGAAGAGCTAGGTTTGCGGTGGGTCTGCTATATAGGTTCAAACCTCACATGTTAAAGTATTTGTATTTGTACGCAATAGGAATACTGTCGGAGACCGGAAAGGGTTTTCTTGTAGACGGGTTGTTCGTATAACGGGGGGAAAATTCTAAGAGGCTATGAGGAAAAATTGAATGATCATCATCATCATCATCATCTAAGAGGCTATGAAATTACAAAGTGGGACTGGGAAGTGCTATTCCTATCAGCAAATTGTTCTCATGTCATTAATTCCTATTAAAAGAGTCGCCTGCATCAAGTATCCGCGTACAATCGTTGACCTTTGGGGCTACCTCTGGCCAAAAGGTATGCATCGCCGCAAGCATCACCGATATCTTTGGTAAGGTCTATGCATGTTGGAGAAACAAGCGACTAGAGCAGCCAGATTATCGTGGTTTATGGGTACGCTATTTTTTTTTTTTTTTTTTTTTTT
>JABYPW010001987.1:0-12785 GCA_016880775.1 Phymatotrichopsis omnivora | reverse complement strand
GATCACTGATGTATGGACGGGGCGTCGCACTCAATTAAGAGCATATGACATAGTTGCATAACACAGGAGCGATCTCGCTAAGCGCCGTCAGGGTAACCCTTCATATGGCCATTGTGGTCATCGGTCGCATTTGCTTACAGGGACTGAACCAGTAATTAGGCAACCCTGCATGGTCGGGGAAAACTCGCTTCCACTATAAAACCCACGACCAACTGGTAATTCATGGTATGGAATGGGATGAGAGGGATTTGAACCCAGGACATTGCACGTTACCGCACAACGACACCAGAACAGCCATACCACTAGACCATCCTCACCCCTACCTGCACCACCTTCTAGACCACCTGATTAATATGAAAGCAAACACTCATCCCCCTTATATAGCTGAGAAGTATGTCCCAGTCTTTAGAAGACCATTAACATAACTCATTCCTTTAATCCATTATAAAGATAAATAAGACAATAGAAGAGAGGCAAATCACTGTGAAAAAGGTATAGTTTTCCCTGCATAAAGCCAGTCACCACCAGAAGGTAGTGATGCAGTTGATAGGCCTTAGTAAGACAATGAATATAATAAGTAGGCTATATCTTGCTTCATTAAGTATGAGGATCACTGATGCTGATGATGAGCTTCATTGATAATAATAAGCACATCATCTAGGTAGCCTGAGTTAGGCCTATAGTAATGAAGAAAAAGATACCACTTAGGAATGCTTCACTAAGCCTAGGGTAATAGAGATAAAGATACCACTGAGGAGGGCTTTGTTAAGCCCACAGTATTAAAGATGGATATACCATAAAGGTGGGCTTCATCAAGCCTATGGTATCAAAGATGAAGATACTGCTAAGGTGGGCTTAATCAAGCCCATGGTATTAGGGATAGAGATACCACTAAGGTGGGCTTTGTCAAGCCCATGGTATTGAAGATGAGGACACCACTAAGGTGGGCTTTGTCAAGCCTATAGTATCGAAGACGAATATACTGGTGAGGTGGACTTTGTCAAGCCTATAGTATTGAAGATAGAGATACTGCTGAGGTGGGCTTTGTCAAGCCCATGGTATTGAAGATGGAGATACCACTAAGGTGGGCTTTATCAAGCCCATAGTATTTAAGATAAAGATATTGCTAAGGAGGGCTTCACTAATCCCATGGTACTAGAGATGAAGATATAACTGAGGAGGGCTTTGCTACCTCCCTTTATCCTCTTCTTCCTTAAATACACTAGTATGTGCATTAGGTTAAATAAGGAATGACATTATTTGAACCTTATAGAAGTAATTTCATGTAAGTGTCTCTTTCAGTTTCCTTCCAAGGTGCTATAATTTTACTGAACAATGATTATAGACTTGGTAAAGATTACCTGTGATCATCATAGGTTCAACCTCCTATTTGATCTTTGATAATACTTGTATATTGCCTATATTAGCTGATCATGTCATAACTATTAGGTTGACTTTGAACAAGTTTGTCAAAGCCTCTATTATGCCATACTATACTACACAAACTCATGTAAGCCTTTTATGAATATCAGGTATAGCCATTTTTTAGTTTAGGTAATGCCACTATAAAATCAGTGTTTGTAACAATTAGGATGTACCTTCATCTGCTAAGTACTATTAGGGTAACCTTTATATAGCTATTGTGATCATTGGTTGTATTTGCTTTTATGTACTTAACTAGTAATTAGAGAATCAAGTATATTCAGGGAAAACTCGCTTACACTACAAAACCTATAACTGATAGGGAAATTGTGGGATTAAGGACTAGTGCTAGCATGATTTAAGCCTAAAACATTGAATGTTACTGTACAACAATACTTTGACAGCCATACCACTAAACTATCCTTATCCCTACATAAAGAGCAGCATTAATTGCTCTCCCCCAATCACTATTTGTACATACAAGGTATTTATACTCACTTAGGAGCAAGGACATAGTCATATACATATGAGTGTTAGGATGTACCCTTATCTGCTTAGTACTATTAGGGTAAACTTCATAGGGCCATTATGATCATCAGTTATATTCACTTACATAGACTTAACCAGTAATTAGGGAACTAGGAATAGTAGGGGAAAACTTACTCATACTACAAAACCTGTGACTGACTAGGAAAACATAGTATTAAGGAGTAGCACAAGTGGGATTTGAACATAAAATATTGTGTGTTACTGTACAATGACACTAGGACAGCTTTACCACTAGACTATCCTCACCTATATATAAAGAGCAGTGATTGTTGATTTCACTTAGGTCACTATTTAAATCAATAGGGTATTTACACTCAATTAATAGCAAGGACATAGTCTTATACATAAGAGTATCAGGATGTATACTCATCTACTTAGTGGTCAGATATTTTAGCCTACAATCACTATTATACAGACAGGACAAAACCTTTCAGCAAGTCAATTAACAGCATTACTTTTTCACATACATGAGAGCAATTCTCATCAAGCACTATCAGGGTAACCTTCAATATGACTATTGTGATCATCGGTCACATTTGCTTACATGGACTTACCAGTAATTATAGAACCATGTATAGTTACAGAAAACTTGATTATGCTACAAAACCTACAACCAACTAGGAAATTATGGTATTAAGGTATGGCATGAGTGGGATTTAACCCACAACATTACCCATTACTGTACAATGAAACTAGGATAGATATACTACTAGACCATCCTTGCCCCTCATCTACTTAGGGTAACCTTTCATATAGCCTCTAATAAGCGGTGGATATCTTTTCCCATCATTCACTTTCTCTAGTAGGGCATCTTTTGGTGAACTTAAAATGGACTAGCTTAGAGAAGGAGCAATACTCACTAAGCACTATCAGGATAACCATTTAGATAGCCTCTACTAAGCAGTATTAGGGTAACCTTATTTAGCTATCGTAATCATTAGTCACATTCACTTGAATATATTTAACCAGGAATTTAGCAACTATTATAGTTAGGCACAACTGAATTACACTATAAAACCAGTGACTGACTAGGAAATTATAGTATTAATGACTAGTGCAATAGGGATTTGAACCTACAACATTACACATTACCATATAATAACACTAGGACAGTTGTACTACTAGACTATCCTCAGCCCTATATAAATAGCAGTACCAATTACTCTCCTTCAATCACTATTTATAAGGAGTTTATACTTAATTAGGAGCAAGGACATAGTTATATATATATGAGTGTTAGGATGTACCTTTATCTGCTAAGTGCTATCAGGGTAACCTTTATATACCCTACATAAAAAGCAGTGTTAAGGCAACTCCTATATACATAAATAGCAGCTAAAATTGCACTCTCCCTCAGTCACTGTTTTATAGACAGGTCAGGTATACTTAATTAAGAGTAAGGGCTAGTCATATACGTATAAGCAGTAGGATGTACCTTCATTGGCTAAGTGCTATACAGTAACCTTTACATGGATATTGCGATCATCGGTCATATTCACTTACATATACTCAACCATTAATTAGCGAAATAAGTATAGTTATGGAAAAGTCACTTTCACTACTAAACCAATAATAGACTGGGAAATCATAGTATTAAGGAGTAGTGTGACAGGAGACTTGTGAAGGATGTAGATGCTGTTGTAGACAGAAGAAGCTTCGCAAGAGGGTCTTACTAAGTGAACTCAGATATCTCAACCAGCAAGTTAGAACTGCTTGTGTTTTCTACCTTTATCGAGGAGTCAAGAGAGGATAGAGAATTTATCGATGTAAACCAAAATATATTCTTAAGGCTCAAAGATGGTACAAGACTTGAGATGATAGCTTAGAGAAGAAGAAACAAGACACATCGCTGAAACTCTTTTCCATCGGTCACACTCTCTAGCAGGCAGCTTTTAGCGAACTTAATCGAATGGCCTAACTAAGGGAGGGAGCGATACATCACTAAGCGCTGTCAGGGTAACCCTTCATACAGCACAAAACACATCGCTCATCCGCTCCCTCTTAAATACCCATTTCTGACCAAGTAGCTACATAGAAACTTTACAAATAAAACGCCCCCCATAGAATATTTCCTTCATGATTCCCCTATTTTTTCATGATTCCCTATAAGGAGATCCGTTTCATGATCAGAGAACTGAAAAAAGGTTTGGTATGATCATTTAGGACTTTCAGAGTAGAGACTCTTCAAGTCCTGTCCTCCAATGATATGACCAATCAGCATATCATGATGAGATCAGGGTGATGAGTCCTATCATCAATCCTATGTATCCAATCTCATGAATGTCATGTTGTCAATGCCTAACCTCACTTAGTCAGAGCTCAGTAGCAACAACACTCATCATGTGGTTCTGTGGCTCATAGAGTGATCACAGGTTCTGACATACCTTCTAGTTGACTTGGAATAATGTCCACACATGTCTAGTACCAAGGTAGACTACTTGGTACAGTCATCTGTAACACTACGCCCCTCCTAAGGCACATGGTCCCCATGTGCAATGGTCAATAGGTTAGCAGAGGTTCATCACTAGGGACAGGTAGGAGTGTCCCTAGGATCGGGTGAGGGGATGAGTGATCTTCAGGTTACAAGAAGGAGACCTGCTTGGGGCTGAACATCCCAGCACAGTGCTGTATCCAACTCCTGGAGCAGTCATTATCAACCCCAATAGAAGGAAGGGTTACTTACTCAGTTCCTTCTCCTTTGCTTATGTGGTAGAGCATCCTCTTCTTCCATGGCTCACTCTTCAGTATTTGGATGGTGTCGGTGATAGTTGACCAATTCCTCTATGGGTTCACCATATACTAAGAGGTTTTCCTCAGGTTCCCATGAGCACTCGTCATTGGAGTATTCTTCCCAATTAATAAAGTATTGGAGTTTCTTAGACCTTCGATCTAGTCAGACCTTGGAGATTTCCCTGACAAAGTAGTACTGCTCACTATCATTGACTTCTGGGTTGGGGGCAGGCATTTGAGGGAAACTGGTTGATTCTAGGTAAGGTTTGAGCTAGGAGACATGGAACACTGGGTGCATTTTCTAGGAAAAGAGGAGTTTGAGCTTATAAGCCCTTTCTCCCACTTTCTTGATGATCCAGAATGGACCAGCAAACTTGAAGTCCAGCTTGTGAGAAGGTCTGGGGGATGGAAGATTTCCTCTCTTGAGGAGTATGAGGTCACCAGGCTTAACTGGAGGAAACTCCTGGTGATGTTTATCATACCAGGTGACCGATTTGACCTGGGCATCAATAAGCCTTTGCTGAAGGTCAGACTAGGAGTGTTGAAGTTCCTTAATGCCTTTGAAGAAGGTGACTTGCTGTGTGGTGTCCAATAAGGGTTGAAACCCATACTTGGCAAAGAAAGGGGAAGAGCCTATTGAGGAAGACTGAGTGTTGTTGTATGCAAACTCAGCCAGTGGCAAGAAAAAGACCCAATCCGTTTGGTCAAAGTTGACATATGCCCTAAGGTGCGCTTCCAAGATTTGCTTCAGCCTTTCTGTTTGGCTATCAGTCTGGGGATGGGCTACCATAGACTTGGAGAGTTTTACCCTGAGCTTGTCCATCACTTCCTTCTAGAAGGAGTTAAACTTGGGATCCCTATCCAAGACTATGTTGGTCAGTAGCCTATGAAACCTAGAAATTTCGCAGATAAAGGTGTTGGCCAGAACCTGGGAAGTTGCATTTGGCCCTATGGGTATGAAATGTGCCATCTTGCTGAAATGATCAGCAATAACCCATATTCAGGTAAAGCTATTAGAAGAGGGAAGGTCTGTGATGAAATCCATGGATATTGATTCCCACAGGCGATAGGGAACTTCCCAAGGAAGGAGTTTGCCATAGGCCTTATGTCTCCATACCTTATTCCTCTAGCACTGGTCATAGGAAGATACATACTTGGTGATGTCCTTCCTGATGGTTGGCCAGTAGAAGTCCCTATCGATAAGGTCATACATCTTATCCTGACCAAGATAGCTAGCTGTAGGATGGTTGTATCTAGACTCAAGGACCTATTTGCCAAGGGAAGAGGGAACATACCAGAGGCCATTCTACTTCAGAAGTCCCTGGAACACTGAATAGTGCCCCATAGGATGCAGGAGATGGGCCTGATACTCTGGATCCTGGACAGATACTCTCTTCATTTCCTCAACAAAGGTTAGATGCAGTGCAGTCAGCAATCTTTCAATAGTAGCAATATACTGACCCTTTTTGAGGAAGAGAAGCCCTTGCTCAGGTGCCCCCTCTCTACGGACATGGTCCCCAAAGTGTGACAGAACATCAGCCTTGGTGTGGTGGCTCCCTAGTTGGTAGACAATGCAAAAGTCAAAGTTACCCATTTTTGCCATCCACCTCACCTGCCATTGGGAAAGAACCTTTGTTGTTGGAAAGTCGTCAAGGTTCTTGTGGTCTGTGATGACTATTACCACATAGGCTGATCCTGAACACCAATACCTCCACTGGTAGTAGAGACAGTCAACTATGGCCAGCATCTCCTTGTCATATATCTCATAGTTATGTTCCGGTGGATGTATCTTCTGACTGTGGAATGCTATAGGTCAAAGAGATCTGTCAGGGAATTAGTGTGAGAGAATGCCCCTGATGGCAAAATCACTAGCATCAGTTTCAACAACTAAGGGGAGAGCATGGTCATAGTAGACAAGTATAGGAGCACTGGTGAATAGCCCTTTGAGTGTGTCGAAGGCAAGCTATTTCATTATGCCCTAGGTCTATGGCTAGTCATTTTTGGTGAGGTTTGTCAAGGGAGTCGCTAACTTCGAGAAGTCTTTAATGAAGATCCTGTAGAAGTTGGCAAATCCCAGGAATGAGGAGACATCACAGACTGTGGATGGAAATGGGCCATTTCTGGACTGTCTTGACCTAATCTTCTGCCATTGACACCCCTTTGTCTAAGATCACAAAGCCTAAGAACTCCAACTTCATAAACTGCCCAAATGCACTTGGAGGGCTTGAAGGCCAGTTTATTCTCATCTAGGTGGCGGAGAACTTCCTAAACCAGATGATCATGCTCTTCCTTTGTTTCTATATAGATGAGTATGTCATCTTGGTAAATGATGATACCAAGGTCCAGGAGATTCCAGAATATGGTATTCATCATTTCCTGAAAGACTGAAGGTGTGTTTGACAAGCTGAAGGGCATGACCAGGTACTTGAACTGGCTGTACCTGGTTCTAAAAGCAGTTTTCCACTCATCACCTTTAGCTATGCAGATGAGGTTATACCCATTCTTCAGGTCAAGCTTAGAGAACAAATGGGAGGCACTAATGCGATCCTGCAGTTCAGTCATCAGGGGCAAGCAATACCTGTTTTGGATAATCACCTTGTTGAGGCCACAGTAGTCTACACAGAGCCAAAGGGATCCATCAGCCTTTTTGACAAAAAGGATAGGTACTCCTGCAGGAGATTTGGAGGGATGGATTTTGCCCTCTTCTGTCATCCTAGTAATGTATTCCCACAGGGCTTGGAGCTCAGTTTCTGATAACTTGTAAAGAGGGGCCTAGGGAGGCATTACACCTTCTTTTAGGTCAATCTTGTAGTCCCATTCACGATGAAGAGGGAGTGCAGAGGCAAGCTGTTTGGAGAAGATGGTGGGAAAGATCTGTTCCCACTTGGACCCTTCGGAGGCAGTAGAGGAGGAGGTAGTGGAAGCCTGTAAGAACACATTGGAGAAATCTTGAACAGGTGCTCTTATCATGGCTGTGCACCAACAACGAACAGCTTCATTGATTGGGGTGTCTACCTACCTGACTAATCCACCTCCAACTGCTTGATTGTTGGTGTAGAAGTCATCATCACTGAGGAGAGAGAAGGTGGATACCATTTCCACCTTAGGTGCTACAAGGTGTTTCCAACACATGTCTGAAGGAAAGGAGACCAACTCTGCCTTATCATAGTCGACACAGGGCTCATGGTTGCAAAACCACTTGACAGGAAGATAGATGTCAACATCTGGGGGTGTAGGGCCCACATTGAAATCGATAAGTTCATGATAGTTGAGGACCTGCATTTGAAGCTTAGGAGTGTAATACCACTCCTGTTTGCAGGAACCATCGTAGGCATAGACATTCACCAGGATTGTCCATTTGATCTTCTGGAACTGGCAAACAGTCAATGATCAAGGCTCCAGTGGCAACATTGTCAAGTTTAGCAATTGCTGTGATGGCATGGGATTTAGTTCCTGTAAGAGTGTGAGTTTTCCAGTGAAGAGTCACTGGAACCTTAACACATGTGCCCTGGGCAGGGCCCTCTTTAGTAGATGATACAACAGACATAGTAGATACATTCCCTGATCTGGTCCCAGGAAGCTTATGGCTGGAGCCCACTATATGACAACACACAGGATATTTGGAATGTGCAGGTTCATAGGGTATGGGAAGGTAAAGAACAATGCTGGCAAGGAGTGGTAGTTTGTTACATGACTAGCATGTTTTGGCCTTCAGGCCATCCTCAGACAGACAGAAGTGGTATCATCAGTTAAGAAATACAAGCCTCTGTACATTACTGCATAACAACATCCAGACCACCATACTACTAGGCCATCCTTTAACCTTAACATAAAGAGTAGCACAGTTTATTTTCCCTGACTAAGGTTTTACATCCTTTCATATAAAGAGTGGCAGAACCTTTGATTCCTTTGGTCACTATTGTATAGACAGGGTGTGTATAGACAGGGTGTGTGTACACTCAATTAAGAAAGGATTTGATCTTGGATTACTGATGTATGGACAGGGCATTGCACATAATTGCATATGACATATCATGTAATACAGGAGCGAATTTGCTAAGTGCTGTCAGGGTAACCCTTCATATGGCCACTCAATCAAGAACAAAGACATAATCACATACAAATGAGCTTCAGGTTGTACCTCCACTCCATGCCAACACAACCATTGGGAGAAATCCTAGTGCACAACCTGAGAACTGAACTCCCCTATGTGGCAGACATAGAAATTTCAGGAGCAAGGTATCTCAAGTCAAAAGAAGTGAAAAGAATCCATCAGGAGGATCCTTCACTGCTATCGCCATCTGAATCCCTGAAGAACAAATCCTAAACCTGGGGAAACAGGTCACCATCTTTAACAAAGTCTGCAAGGTTTTGCAAGATCTTGGCACATGTCCCCCATCACCCAATGCAACAAATGCTATAAGTTTGGCCACCCAAGCATTGCATGCAAGAAAGAACACTTTAACTACAACATCTGTGGCAATGCAAACAATGGCAACATCTTCCTCTTCCATGCAACCAAAGATCACATTTGCCCTGCCTAGGATGCAGAATGAAGGGACCCTACAACCACTTCAGCTTCCATTACATCAACTGCAATCAGCCACAAAGAGCAACCTTCAAAGGATGCCCTAAGAGGCTAGAAATCCAGGATGCATTTACAAGGGGACTTGAAGAAAGAAGGAAATTGTAGCTTGAGAAAGTCAGTAATGAAATTGAAATGAATGAAAGCCTATGATGGAGGAAACTAGGAAAGAGAAAATACAGTGGGTAATCAACTCACAGCTAGTCTTTAAAATCTTGCAACATAACTGTAACCACTCACAAGCAAACTTCCACTCATTACTCCAAACAGCAATAGAAAACAAGGCCAATGTGGTAGCCATCCAAGAACCACCAACATCCAACAATGTACCCCCCCTTGTACTACAGCTTTCACCACTTCTACCCATCCAACAGAACAAGGTCCAGAGTAGCCTTGTACATTGTAAAAGACTCAAACATCAAACCATTCCTTGTCAGAAATAAAGAAGGAGATCAACAAGTCATTAGAGTGTACACAAACAAAACCAACTACCTAGATGTCAACTAACATTTACCACCAACCAGGAAAACCAGCAATGAAAGATGAATAGCTGGCAGCCCTCCCATCAACCAAGAACATAACTCTCAGTGACTTTAACATACACCACCCATGGTAGGGAGCAATGACAGAATGAGAAACAACAAGAGCAGAGCCCCTAGTAGAAACCCTATGCAAACAAGGTTACTATCTCCTCAATGCGGAAGATATGCCCACAAGAATGGGGCAGCACACCTAGAACAACATGACCATAGACCTAGCCTTCTTTTGCCTGGAAGCATGCCAGAGGAACACAGACTAGCAGATAGCCCCAGACCATGCCTAGACCACAAGTGACCATGAGGTCATAGCTATTACTCTCTCAACCCAAGACCACCATCTAACAGGAAAGGAAACTTACAACTTTTTGACAAAGCCAACTGGGTAAAAGTCTAACAAAACCTAGAAAGCTGGAAGCAGACACTATTTGACAAGCAATAACCTAGCACATGGCTAGAAGAAAACAAAAACAACCTTCTCGATATGATTACCAAAAACAAAACCCTCCCAAAGAAGACTATTAATGGAAGGGGAAAGGCCTAGTGGAATAAGGAACTGACTGAAGCCAAACAAGAGCTCACCAAAAAAAGATACAACACTAAGAAAAACCCACATAACCATCAAGAAAAAGGAGGATTATGTAAGAACAAATAAAGAGTTCTAGAAAAAGGTCTACAACACTAAAAAAGAACACTGGAATAAATTCCTGCCTGGAAAAAAAAGGGAAGACCTATGGAAAGCCCTAAAATACATGAGATCCGTAAGAGACCTCCCTCTACCAGTAATCAACAATGCCTAACCCTGAACTAAAGAGTAGAGGTGCTCTTAAACCACTACTTCCTAGATGAACAAAATCACCATTGCCTTGAACCCCCCCCCCCCAAGACAATTTGGAAGGAGACAAGATCACAAAAGAAGAACTCCTGTACACCCTCAAAGGGTCCTCAAATTACATAGCCCTAAGCCCAGATGGAATACAGTATGCCCTCTGGAAAAACCTGGCCAAAATAGCACTGGATACCCTCATTAGCCTTCTCACCCCCCTGCTGCAACATGGGGTACACCCCACTTCATTCAAAAAGACCCTAGGCATTGCAATCCCAAAGCCAAAAAAAAAAAGAAAGCTACAGGACCCCAAACACATACAGACCCCTCTTCCTAATTGACACACTCATAAAAATACTAGAAAAGATCATCAGGATCTAACCATTACAGCATGTAATAGACCATGATATGTGAAAGAGAAAGCGCATCGAGATCCTCAAAGCTAACACCCTAATGCACATATGGAAATGGGTCTCCTCTTTCCTTGACAGCAGACAACTAGCCTTCATAGACTAGGGCACACCATCAGACTACTACAGGATATAAACATGAGCCCCCCAGGGATTTCCTTTCTCCCCTCTCCTTTTCAATATCTATGTAGCACAACTGACAAAAGATAGCAGGGCTTTCAAACAGTTCATGTGTATAGACGACCTATGTATTTTATGCACAGGAGAGAGCTGCAAAGAGAATGTGTTACAGAACACTGTATCTGTGGTCTTTCAAGGTACTAAGTCATGCATAGAACCTAGTTCCAAGTCAATGAAAGGGTTATGTCAGAATCTGTGAGGACCTCTTCCCTTGAGTTCAGCCATTGGACAACATGATTAGTACTGTTGCCACCAAGTTCTGACTAAGTGAGGTGAGGCTTTGACAATATGATATGCACAGGATTGGCTATATGCAATGGATGATAAGGCTTGTCACCTCAATCTCATCATGATATACCAATTGGCTGTATTGTTGGAGGACATGACTTGCGGAGGTGTCCCGTCATAAAGCCATGGATGATGTTGGCAATCAAAAAGCTAATTCCCAATCTTGTTTAATCATCTCATAGGGAATTGCAAAAGAGATATAGGAAATTGTAATAGAATGTTTCGATGTGGTTCTCTTCATTTGTAATTCCTTGGTTATTTCTGAGTCAGAATTGGGTATTTAAAGAGGGAGTGGATGAGTGATGTATGATGTTTCTTCTTCTTCTCTCTGCCTTAATCTCAAATCTGGTACCATCTTCAAGCCTTAGGAATATACTTTGCTTCCTTCCTTATCTATCTCTTGACTCTGCAATAAAACTGGTTGAGATATCTGAGTATACTCAGTAATAACATCTTGCAAAGCTTCTTGTGCCTAAACTTACATCTACATCCTTCATGAGTCTCCCATCACAGAATGTGTGAAAGTTGGAAGAGTACATGAGGTGCACAGTTGCAGGACAACTAAGGGAACTTAATCTATCACTATCACTAGGGAAAATGGAGCTTCAGCACATTAGGCCACAAGGAAGTCCAACCCTACCAGTGCAAGTTGAAGCACAAACAACCCACCACAGTGAAACAGTCAGGTACCTAGGAACAATACTGCACCAGAACAAAAGCATCCTACAGCACTGCCTGCACAGGATAGGACTTGCACAACAACCCCTGAACAGAATAAGAAGACTACCAACAGGAGCAAGAAGCCTGAACCTGGCTATGGCACTGAACCTGGTCAACACAGTCATCATACCCTCCCTCTTCTATGGAGCAGACACTTTTCACCCCAACCTAGTTCCAGAAAAAGCTGAAAAAAGCCTCAACAGAGCCTTAGCAGCAAGCGCAAAGTGGGCATGTGGAATGTTCCAGACCACCAACAACACCAAAGCACTAGTGGAAGCACTACTGTTCCCTGCAAACCTACAAATCGAAAGGTACCAGTGCAACTATGCAGCAAGGTTGCTAACAATCAATGAAACCCACCCAAACCACCACAGGCTCCCACACATAAGAGGATGAATGTTCAGCAGAAAAGTACCCCCATGAACCACCTAACTGGAGATGCAAGACATTCTCTGGACCATGGTCCATGACCAGGATACTCCAACAAGATGCTATAATCTACACCATCTAAAAAGATCTAGGCAGAAGCACTCTAGACA
>JABYPW010001986.1:0-12789 GCA_016880775.1 Phymatotrichopsis omnivora | reverse complement strand
GCTCATACATTGCTAATCTTTGCCTGTTCCGTGATCCGGACACTTCTAGGCTATGCAAGAATTGGATTAGTGATCGACATGGATGTTCTGCGGGGTTCTATTTCCTTCTATTTCCTTAGTCATCTATGAGTCATTTCTTAGGTTGGAATTGGTATAAATATGTGGGCTGTTGGACGCTCCTTTGTCTTTCCTTCCTTTCTTCCTTAGCTTCGAGACTAGCTTCGAGTCTTAAGAATATATTTCGCCTTATCTTTGCGACTTATTATCTTCGTTCCAAATCTCTTAGTAGACGTGAGGAAACACTTGTTTAGTTGAGAAGAATAAGTTGAGATATCTGAGTTCGCTCAGTAATACTTATAGCTTCGTGCCTACCTGTGTTTACCGTGTTCAACTACCTCCTGAGATACGCACCGTTAACAGCTATGGCAAAGCCACACCATGCCATGCCACACCACAAGGTCATGTGATAGAGGATCATCTCCAGAGTGCTTAATATAATGGTGAAGGGTAGAGACGGCATACTCACATGTTGACAATCTAAGCGTAACCTCCATCATAGCACATCATCTAGGTACCTTGACACTGACTACTACTGGTGTTCATAACAGTGATCTATCATCGTGTTTATTGATTTTGGTGGTGGATATTAGCTAGGGCAGGGTTATAGTGAGAGTAAGACCAGAGTTGTAGCACTCAATTTCTAGAGAGAGCTAGGTTATTTACCCTATGGTGTTGAGATATGTCATAGTTGGGATACCATGGATGATGTACTTATTCCATATGTGATTATAGTCAATGCCCTTGACTTTGAATGACTCTCTGATAGCCTTAGAGATGATAGGGCAGTATGCAAGGATAGCGGTAGTGGTGAGTATCTCCATTATTGTAAGAACAATAGTGGTAGGATTGTTATTGTAGTATCTCTAGATGTGTAGGAAGGAGGGAGCTTTGGCATTGTCTGATGCCAAATTTACTTGGTCGTGGATTTAGATATGCATGTCTTCACTAGAGGCTGAGGGTTCTTCAATATCAATGATAATCTCATAGTCACAGCAGGTAGGGTAGTAGGGGCTAGGAAGAGGAGTGGTCAGCAAGAGATCCTTCTAAATGACAGGCCCACTCTTCTTCTTCTATTTTCTGGAAATAACCTAAACCCAAGTCTGAGTATCTTGGGTTGGTTATAGGGTAGGGAGGGTAGTAGAGGAGGCAGTGACCGATCAAAGTTTCTAGAGGTCTTTGGTGGTCAATTTCTGCTGCTTTTGAATTTCATTGAGGGACTCAAGGACTTTAGGGGAGGAGGGTAGGGCTTCTACTAGGGGGGCAGGTACCTCTATTACAGTTATGGGCAGTTGTGACTCCATGGTGGTGATTTGCTTAGTGAGGTCCATCTGTATCATGCTAATAGTGGATAAGGTTATCTAGATTGAGACTAGCACCTGTTTGATAGAGGGGAGGTCCCTTACAAAGTTTAACTTACACTTGTTATAAGCCTATATAGTATTTATAGCAGTTAGACTGAGTCCATAGTAGTGGCCTTCATTATTGCAGTTGGAACTAAGTACTTCACCAAACTTGGACTTGCCTACATCGACTTAGATTTTGTATAATACTTCTACTATTTGCAGTGTACTCTAGGAGGGGAGGGAGATCAAATTAGGGTAAAGGAAGGGGGTAGAGGGAGAGGGGTGAGGGGAGGTAGAGTGGTAATCTCTAATATATGTAGGGATGAGAGGGGCGGGGGCTATGGTACAATTAGATATTACTTAAAGGGTAAAGATAGAAAGGCTCATTGGTGTTGAGGACTTTTCAAAATAGGCAAGGTAAGAATAGTTGCAAAGCATGAGAAGAAAGAAATTGACATTGATTTCCCTATTACTAAGTTTAACATCTTTCCCTTCCTCCAGCAGGGGGTTTACACTTAACTAAAAGTAGATATATAACTGAATGAAAGAAGATAACCCTGATCTGCCAAATAAATGGACTGTATGAGATCTGTCACTTACTTGTACTAATATAGAAGCATTTTTTAGACAAAGTAAATAAGTTAAAAATAAAATAAAACACAATTCTAAAAATATACTAATAAAGATATAGGTACGATTCCTGCCATTGGTCTCTTTCCATCTCTTACACCAACACTGTCAGGGGCAGGGGTGGTTTTCTCATTCTGTCTAGGGGTCTCCTAATGCCTTTTTCCACTAGTTTTTCACATACTTCTACATCATAGTATAATATGTAGTCCATGGTTTTTCCCATATAAAGTTTTCGTATATCACTTGTGATGTAGCAGTGTATGAGGAAGTATTCAGGTGACTAGAGTTCTCCACAGATGCAGATGTTGCTTTCTTAGTTAAAGTGAAATAGGTTAGAGATGTAGCAGTATCTTATCTAGAACTAATAGGCCCTTACTGCTTGGTATTTATTCAATATAGAGTAGGGGTCAACTTTCTTTTTGATCACTTGTCTAGCATACTATTCCAATGTTACCTATAACCTGCCTTTGGTTTTTATTTGGATAGTTGATCTGGTAATCACTTATTTTATGGCCAGGGTTTTTACCTGTTTAGGTTCCTTTCATTCTGATTGTGCTTTCACTAGTGTATCTGCCCTTTTATTTCTTTATATGCCCTGGTGATCTGGCACCCACTCAAGTTTGGGAAAAATTCCTCTATGCTTTAATTTTCTGTTTATTTCTAATATTCTTTTTGTAACATATTGGGTAGGGGCAGGGAGCAGGCTAGCTCCTTGTAATGAACTATAGTCATGTACTTTCCTACTTATCATATTCCCTTTATATTTCCTAATATCATCAGTATTCTTTGGAAGTCTACATTATAAGTCATAAATTATCACTCGGTCATGTATGGTCACTTATGTTTAGCTATCTACCTTGTGGACATTATGAGAATAGTGCGTAGATTAAATGATATATAGGAAAGGGTCATATAGATAAAACAGGTTTTAAAAAGACTGCTCTAGAAGGGAGGCAGTGCTCTTGGCAGTTAGTATAAAAGAAGGAAAGAATCTACACAGTCCTGTATTCCTTTCTTTCTTCTTTTAGAACTAAACCCTTTTATGGCCCTAAAACTAGTTATAGCAGTAATCATCCTATCATTGATATATGGTGCAGACATATTCCATCTGTATAGGATGACCTAGAGAGCAATGGATATGATAGACCATATACTAGTAGCAGTAGCAAAGTGGGTATACAGAATACATATATCGACCAACAACAAGAAAAGTCCAATCGGAGCAAAAACCCCCCCAGCAAAGCTATAAATTTACCAATACTAAGTAAACTATGGTACAAGGATGCTCACTATTAACCTACACACCTAAACTACAACCACCTCCCAAACCTGCCTAGAAGAGTATGTGACAAATACAGGCCACCTAGGATATCTAAATGGCAAATGGAGGAATCCCTGTGGTCTATGAAAAGATAACTCTAAATAGATGCACTAATACGCACCGTAAAAGAAAGTATCAGAGGAGAAATGCTCATAAACTAAACCTTACCCCACCCCATTAGACTATGGCTAATAGCAATAGAAGGAAGAGCAACAGTTGTCAAATTCCTGGAAAAATAGAAAACCATGAAAACCTGGCTAAGAACTTTCCCCATGAGCCCAGTGTCGATCTTTACTGATACATTAAAGGTTAGTGACAAACACCAAGTTAGAATGGTAGCAGTACTGTACCACAGCCTAGGAAGAGGAAAGAGAAGAGTAACCAAGTCCCTAGGTTCTAAAGTCTAAGTCTTTGATGGCAAAGTAGAAGCCATATAGGCAGCATTCTAACTTGCCTATGAATGGACCAAAAACTGAACAATAGTGGATACCCTATAAATATTCTCCAATTCCTAAGCAGTGATCACAGTGGTAGCCAACTTAGTACTAGAACTAATGCAACACATTACAGAAGAAATATTTGTGATAAACCTAAAGCTAAAAAGATGAAACATACAAACCAGAATCGAATAGGTACCCGGCTACCAAGGAATCAAAGGAAATGAAATAGCAGACAAACTACTAAAAATTAAGTCAGAAAAACTGGAAAGGAAGGAAGCCAAAACCATAAAAGTGAAAAGAGAAATCACAAGATCAACCATCCAGTGTAAAACCAAGGAATGATTATGGAGTCAGTTCGAAGAATATGTAGGTAAACCAATCGAAAAGAAAGTGGACCCATATATGGCGCTAGATAAGTACCAAGCTTCTTGAGCCTTCTAGTTCTGATCAGGCCACTGTTACATACCTAACCTCCTCTACTACTACTAAGAAAGCAACTTCTGCATATGCAGAGAACCCCAGACCATACAGCACTACCTCCTTGAATGCCAAAGTATAAGCAAACTTAACACCCTCTACCAGGGTAAGGACCTAGAGCACATACTCTACTAGAACCTGAATCTATAGAAAAAGATAGTAGAAAAGGGAATAGGAAAACCCCTAGACCAAGGACAGAAGCCCCCCCCCTCCAATAGTGTTAGTAGAAAGAGCAGGATAAAAATGTCGATGAATTTAGAAACTAGAATATAAACTTTTTTGAAAGGAGGATGGCCTCAGTGAATTTGGCAAAGGATCTCCTTACTTGCATAAAGAGTCTTTTCCTGTTTGTGTCTTTTCCTTTTTTCTTTTTTCCTTTGTTTATCTTTCTTTTTTGTAGTAAGAGTAGGTCATCTTTCATCTTCTGGTTATGTCTTTGCTTTTAATTAAGTGTAAATGCCCTGCTAGTAGATGGTTAGATATAAAACCATAGCTTAGGGAAATTTATGATATTTCTTTCTTCTCTACACAGTATCTTAAGTATACACCATAGGAATAAAGTACTATTCCTACAAACCTTTAGTACATGATAGTCTTACTCTAAGCATACCTCTTAGAGTCCTAGAAAGAGTTGTATATTTTCTTCCATCTTGATTTACCCCTAAACCCTGATATAGACTAAGGCTTAGTTGTATCACTAAAGGGGTTGTCCTTTACAGAGTGACCCTACATAACCGAGTGCTAATTCATAATTTATAATGCAGAATTCCAAAGAACATCACTAACTGTAGGAAATATAAGGAGAATATAACAAATAGGAAAGTACATGATCATGGTTCATTAGAGTGATAATATATGACTGAGTGATACCTCATAACTTATAATGTGGAATTCCAAAGAATAACTGTAACAATAGGAAAAGTAAGGAGAATATAACAAATAGGAAAGTACATGACTTTACTTTTATTCCCTTTTAGTTATTTTACATCCTATACCCCCAGCGGGGTGTATACACTCAATCAAGAGCAAGAATATAGCTAAAGAGTATAGGATGATCCTCTGCTACAGCCGCTCACCTAACAAAAGACAGAAAAATCCTGCACTTCTGCCACTTGCATTACCTGTAGAAGAAAAGAAATCCTCCGCCTCCACTAACTGCACAGTCGCTTACCGTAGAAAAAGAAAAGGTCACCTGCTGCGACCGTGGCAAAGAGGGGTCGGACGCTGCTACATCCTCAGTAGAATCAGGGCGACGCTCTGGGGGGCCTGGGCACCCCTCCTAGGAGCTCTAAGAGCATCGCGTTGATGCGGCGTGATCAGAGGCTCGCTGAGCGAGCCTGGAATGACAGTACGATCCTGTGTCACAACCTCCAGAGGAGACTGATCGTGGGAGTCTGTTCACCCACTCACTTAACACGGTCGGGCCTCAGACGAATGTTAATGTAGTCGATGATGTATCTCGGGCATCGTTGTGAGAGAAGTGTCTCGCTAAGCTGTGGTTTGCATGGTCAGGAAGGTGTGGGAGTTCTGAAGTATCTGAAAAAGAATCATCATTTGCTGCAAGACAGAAAAGACTAGCCTAGGCGTGGGCCAACGAGGAGGATCTTCACCCCAAGGTGGGGGGGATGTCGAGATTCTTGAGAGTCCTGTAGGAAAGTACATGACCACAGTTCACTACAGTATATATCATTAGAAATCTAACTTAGACATGCATTTCTAGATCTCTTAGTATTAGTTTCTAATATTTCTTGTATTTGTTATGACAATAAATAATTCATAGGGTTACTTATTAAATTTGTAGGTTTTAACCTAGGGGATAAAATGTTTAACCACATATAGCTATACATTGCCTTTAGGTAAGCATGTAATCTAGACAACATTAAGGTTTTAATCAGGGACTTAGTTTAAGGTTATCAAGGTTTATATGTAATCAACTTATATGTTAATGTATAGCAATAATAATTTACTTTCTCATGTATTAGTGCACTATTAGTATATCTAGATGTATTTCAGATATAGTATAGATGTATATATATATTTTTGAATTTCCCCTCTTAATTACTGCATTCCTACAAGTTTGACCTTGAATTATCCATTTATATCTATACAAGTTGTAATAGTTTTTTATATTCATGCTTTTGGTGCTGGAAGATTTATACAAGTTTTTTTTTTTTTTTTTTGAAAGTTAATAGATATATATATATATATAGGTAACTCTTATTATAAGCATAATCGTTATAAGGATTGTTATATTGTAAGCATATGTTTTGCCGGTCCTACTATTTTCATTTCAGAAAATAAGGATATCCTTATAAGTTAAGCTACTTAGTCATATACAAATCAAGGATATTAAGCATAAGCTTGAGGACAAAGGAAAATAAGTTCAAATATCATTGGACCATTATTTTCAAGACATCATTTAGGAGATACATGAAAATGTGTTATAGATAGCCAGCGGGTCTATCTTTAAAATTTTGTTTCATTCTAGATTCTAATCACTTATCACTTATTATAGGCATACTCACATCATAAGTATACGAAATCTTAGTCCCAACTGTAGGCTTGTAATGAGAGTTACCTGTATTTTATACTATAGCATCTTCATAGTATTTATAGCTTGCACATGGTAAATTCTGTGACCTACATCACAGTTTGATATACATTACCCTTAGTTGTATGAAATAAAAAAAATAAAATAATACAATAATACTTTAGGCAAATAAGTTTCCTCTCTACTATTTTTGGTCCCTAGCAATTAGTTTAAAATAATGTAGGAATCAGACACTAGATAGGATCCTAGGTGTACTCTTCCAGTTTGTATTGCCTTAGAACAAATCATGAATATTAGTCACTTGATCATGGAATGACAAGGTCTAATAATTCTTAATATTCAATACACATGTCAATGTTAGGGAAATAAGAACCTATTATTTTATTTTTATTTTTTTTATTTTAATTTATTTTACTATTTTTTTTCTGATGATTAAATCCAGCCCTACTACTGCAATAATCCAAATATGAAGAGATGATAAGTAGACTAAGAATCCTGGTACACCTGATTTTGTAGCAGAGTTTGTTACAAACCCTGATTTTATAGTGGCATTACCTAAACTATAAAAGGGCTATACCTGATGGTCGTATAAGGCTTATATGAGTTTATATAGAATAGCATAGTATAATAGAGGCTTTGACGAACTCATTTAAAGCTTACCTAATAGTTATGGCATGATCAGCTATATAGGCAATATACAAGTCTTATCGAAGATAGAATATCAGGTTAAACCTGTGATGATCACAGGTAATCTTTACCAAGTCTATGATCAGTGTTCAGCATAATTGTGTTACCTTAGAAGGAACCTAAAAGAGACACTTGCATGAAGTTGCTTCTATAAGATTCAAACAATATCATTCCTTATCTAATAGGATGCATATATTAGTGTATTTAAGGAGGATGATAAGAGGAGGCTTCACAAAATGTACCTCAGCACTCCCTCCAGAGGAGATACCGTAGGCTTACCTAAGCTGACCTCAGTGGTATCTTCGTCTCTGTTACTGTAGGCTTGCCTAAGCCTACCTCAGTGGTATCTCCTTCCTCAATACTGATGGGCTTGTCGATCTGGCAGCTTGGGACAGCAGTGAAGGTCTCGTTCCGCAGAACATGATCCTGAAGGTGAAGACTGTGTACTACATACACCTGTGTGTGGCCCCAGGTTCAACTCCGGTATAAGTCGACTTACAAATTACCCTCCTGGGAATCATAATAGTCTTAGGACTGCAGTAATTATAATCGTACTATTGTGGTGATGTTGTGAGCTCTGCATTTTACCGTAGGGAATTTCTTAGTATGTGCTAGGTACTTCTGATTTTCCTCGGTCGCAAGATTCTGCCAGATTCTGCTAGGTTCACCTCTGATACCGTGGGCTTCCTTAAGCCTACCTCAGTGGTATCTTCACCTCCGATACCATGGGCTTGCCCAAGCCTACCTCAGCGGTATCTTCATCTCCGATACCGTGGGCTTGCCCAAGCCTACCTCAGCGGTATCTTCGTCTCCGATACCGTGGGGTGCCCAAGCCTACCTCAGCGGTATATTCGTCTCCGATACCATGGGCTTGCCCAAGCCTACCTCAGCGTTATCTTCGTCTCCGATACCGTGGGCTTGCCCAAGCCTACCTCAGCGGTATCTTCGTCTCCGATACCGTGGGCTTGCCTAAGCCTACCTCAGCGGTATCTTCGTCTCCGATACCGTGGGCTTGCCTAAGCCTACCTCAGCGGTATCTTCGTCTCCGATACATTGGGCTTTCCAAAGCCTACCTCAGCAGTATATTCATCTCCGATACCGTGGGCTTACCCAAGCCTACCTCAGCAGTATCTTTGTCTCTATCCCTATAGGCCAAACTTAGGCTACCTCTATGATGACCTTCTTATGATCAATAAGGTTCATTATCGGCATCACTGATCCTCATGCTTAACGAAGCAAGATACAGGCTACTTATTATATTCGTTATCTTACTCAGGCTTGTTAACTCTGTCACCACCCCCTGGTGGGGGTGACCAGCCTAGTGCGGGGAAACCTGTACCTATTGCACAGTGATTTGCCTCTTTCCTATTGTCTTAGTTATCATGATGATGGATTGAAGGACTGAGTTACGTTAATGGTCTTCTAAAGACCAGAATGTACTTCTCAGCTATATAAGAAGGGGAACGGTGTTTGCTTGATGTTGATCAGGTGATCCAGAGGGTGGTGCAGCCATTCATACGTATATAACTACTTCCATCGTTTATAAAGATAAGTGGTTCCTTCATCCATCTGAGGTCAGAGAACTTGTATTAGAGGAGTAACAATTCTCAAAGTCAGATCTCAGATAGAGATTGCTACACTATACATGATATTGAGAGTTGCCTAGTTTGCAAGTTCCTGATACCCAGCCTTTGTCTCTTTGGTAATGGACCTCAAGAAGCAATCACTCTCAGGTTGGATCTCGGATAGAGATTGGTATACTGTATACAACAAGGAGAATTGCCTTGTGGATAAGTTACGTGATCTTCAGCTCATGTCTCTGAGTTGATTTGAGATGTTAGGTAGGATAGCCAACTGGCATGTAGAACTTATGGAGAGGTTCCCATAATAGAGTTGGTGTATTGCAAAGAAAGTAGATGTAATGTACCCTTTTACAAATTATGCCTGTATGTACTTCTTCAGTTTTTAAACACCAAATGAAATAATTTTTTTCCCCCTCCTTCCATTCTTTCCTATACTATTTATCATTTAATTTTATAGTTCTACTGATGGAGAAGGTTAGAAAGGTAGTACTTTATAACCTATTATTACCCTATTCGCTAGAAGAATGTACTGCACCCACAATTATAGTAGGGAAACCTCCCTACCAAAAAAAAAAAAAGAAAGAAAAGAGAAACTAATAGAACTTTCTGACAATAGGGTGTTGTTAATAACAATTCAGTTATGACAACCCAGTAGTTTGATCTAAGGAGAGTATAATGTAGGCTATGCTTCACTAATTAGAAATGCTTGAAATAAATAAGCATTGAGCACCAGTTACATGATGTTGGAACAGTGAGGCTAGAGGATGCCTAATATTCTCAATAAGCACATCAGTATCAGTGAACCTGACCTAAGAGAACTGGGTGAAACCATCAACATATAAAGCACAGCGAGTGATAGTCTAATTAGGCAAAATAATGAGCCATACTAAACCTCCACACTCATTGGCTACAAGTTATATAAGGCCTCTCTAATAATGAGTATCTACCTAGGCAGCGAGGAAGTGAGGGCCCAGTTAACTCAGTACTGGTGTCTCTTTCCCATTGCCATAGATTGAAATCTAAGTAGTAGTAGGTACTAATAAGTGTGACAGTGGTAGTGGCAACTAGGACTTGCCACCATGGGGTCTGCTCGGGTATCAACGAAGGCCAGTCATTGCCTCTGTTCAGTTAGGGATAAGTCATTACACCCTGGTAGTCCTGAGAAAGGTAATCAGCAGTTTAACCTGAGGTTGGCTTAAGCTAGTCTACGGACTCCTCAGCCTGTTGCCGTGCCTACCCGTGTACCCAGTGTATGCTCAGGGTATCACACCTAGACCTAACAACCTGGACCTACCTCCTGACAAACCTAAATGGGAGTTATAGAACCTAGTCTTTGCAATTAAGTTTGTGTACACGTCCTGGTTCTATAGCATCAAAGTCGCGTTTAGGGAATCAAAGTTAACGAGTTTCTACCTAATGTAAGTATGTTTTCCTGGAATTTGCAGCAGCCTATACCCTAGAACTATGGGGGATACGCCCAGGTGCAACGTAACAGGTCTCATACTGGTATATGTACATGTGCATGCAATGCCTCCAATGGACAGAACTTGAAAAAGGATCCATGCGCCGAGTAAGATAAAGAACGCTGTTTTTAGGTTACACGTGCGCGTGCACAGAGTCCGTGCAAGCATATGTTAGATGCGGAGGAGAATCGATATTGAGAAACAAGCATCACCGCATTCCAGAATAATCCCGGAATAGCAAAATACCGTACCACGTTTTGCCATCGAAAATATCATGGTGATCAGGGGGTTCTAATAGGCGAGTCCACATCAGCAAGGTTTGGCGATCCAGGGCTGAAAAGTGAGGCGCAAAAAAAAAAAAAAAAAAAAAAAACTCATTTTGTGGATCTGCCTTCTTTTAACGGTTCTATTCTACATCGTTTCTCGATAGTCTCCCCGTTCCGTTTCTGTAGCCCACACAGAGCCAGCGTGCGCCGGAAGCTAAACCAACTCCAAGTCTTAGCACGTTGAACACTCCTATTTGTCCCAGCCCTCGATCTCACCAATTCCAATTGGAGCATCTTTGGCCTGGATGAAAGGCTCGTTACCGAAGTGAAATTGGAAGGTTCGCAGTAGGCCGGGATACTCACGGTGAAATCCATTCTATGATTTCTATTCAAGATCCAACCAGTCAGCCAATAAGGAGTTAGGCTTCTTCCTGGAATTGCGAGGACACTAAGCATTTTTTATCATTCGGATTTATTCTGGAGACGGACACTAAGTCTTTACTAAGTGTTATCTAGGACTTTAGATAGAGACTTTGGGTGAAATAACAAAAACTGGTTTTGTAAAAGTATATATATGACAGGACAGGACAGTGTGAACCTTCCTAATAGCAAGCTAGCATCACAAAATTTTCACCGCACATTTGTAATAGTTGCGGGAGAACTAGAAGTCTTGACCATGTAGCGTCGCAATAACGCGAGTGTACTTGATGCGATGAAAAAATATTTGGGATATTGACGAAAAGTATACACGTGGCATGCTACTTTTTCTATTATGTATATATATATTTTGGCATTTCTTCATGGCAGAAAAAGCGAGAAGACGGTGCATCATATCTTATTACTTAATAAGGTCTACAAAGAGAAAAAAAAATAGTGCGTTATACGTTACTCTAGAGAGTATTAAGTACAACGAAACTACTTTCCAACTCTCCAACCTCCAAAATAAAAATCCACGAATCGCCCGGAAACAAGGTGACTGCTTAATATCCATCTTCCCTACTACGTGCACACCTAAATAAGCACCCCAAGTTCGCGGCAATGTACATGTAGAACTTTGCCCAAACTTTCCGCATGGGGATCATGCTTTAATTTCAGTCTGCGGCCATAATAACAGTAAACAAAAATAAATAGAAGAAAAGGAAAGGAATGGAAAAAAGAAAATACCCCACAATAATGCATCGCGAATTATTTCTCATCTCCCTAATTCCCCCATCCCCCCATCTACATCCTTATATCTAAACAGTGCAATACTTATCCCCGTTTCCTCCTCTTGCTGGGTCTCGTATCCTTCACTGCCTCCTCTTCCACCCCTGGTTGTTTCTTTCTGAAACTCTTCTAACACCTCTATCTGTTCCAGCACCTAAATTCTCTTTTCCCGACCCTGTATGTATGCATCCCCAACTGCTCTTCCTACATCTGTTATTACCTCCAAGCACTATCGCACCTGTGTGGGGTTCTGGGTGTTAGCCCGCTTCCCTTCGCACCGGTTTTGTCGGAACTTCTATTGTTGGTAAGAAATATTCCCTACATCCCGTTCATTCCTTCTATCCCTCCCCTTTCCATTCGTTCCATTGCCCTACACCATGTTACCTAATCTCGACTATGGTGACAGTCTACTCCGCTGTATTTATTGCGACTCGCTCAGTGCTCATTTTCTTTCTTATATTTCTTTGAACACTCAACCCATCTGCATCGCTGGAATATTACAATTACCCAATACCACCCCCACCCACCCACCCACCCACTCTCGTTCTTGATGAATATATAAACAATCCCGCCTCCCCCAAACCCCTCCCTATTCTTCTCTCCCCGCAATCACCTTCCTGCCATGATACTAGTACTCTCTACTCCTCACCTGACCAACAAACGATAAGTATCAGCCCCAGGCCTACCCTACTTCCCACTTTTTTTTAAGAAAAAAGAAAAGGGGAGAAAAAGAAAAAAAAAAAAAAAAAAAAAAAAAAAAAA
>JABYPW010001985.1:0-12792 GCA_016880775.1 Phymatotrichopsis omnivora | reverse complement strand
GACTTTCCCACGCCATCCGAGACTTCAAGGGTGGTGTCATCATCATCTCCCATAACTCCGAATTCACCTCCGCCCTCTGTAGTGAGCAGTGGTATGTCGAAGCCGGACGTGTCACCCACACCGGTAAAACTGCAGTGGACATCTCCCGTTTCGAGAACCTGTCCCTTCCGGGCTCTTCTGTGCCTTCCACGGCAACAAGCGCGGCGAATAGTACGGTTTCTTCAGCGGTTAATTCTGGCGCAGAGGATAATGGAGAGGAAATGAAATTCAAGGCGCGTAAGTTCCCGAAGAAGAAGAAGATGACAAGGGCTCAGCAAAAGGAACGGGAGGTCCGAAGGCGTTTGAGACATATTGAGTGGTTGAATAGTCCTAAGGGGTAAGATTTCCTTTTAACTGCCTTTTTTTTAAAAAAAAAAAAAAAAAAAAAAAAATCTGTTTGAGTTGGTCACTGACTGGTTAATTAGAACGCCCAAACCTCCGGATACCGATGACGAGGAAGAGTAGGTTGGGTTTGGGTTGTTAGGTGGAAAATGTGTTGGGGAGGGTAGCGGAATTATAGAATTTGTGGGGCACGGATAATGAATGCGTATCTATAGACGGTCCGGTAATTCTCGGGTTTTGTTTCTTTTTCCTAGGTTTTAATTAGCAGTTTGTGGGTTTTGGTGATAGATATGATTGATTGTTGATCATTGCTGGGAAAGCAATGATATATGATAGATTTTTATTTTATTCTTTGCATTGTTTCTACACTTGAACTTGAACGCATTTGAGGATGACAAATAGATCCGGTATAGATGGTTGTTTTAAAGAAATGGAAAATCGAAAAAAAATATTCTGTGGAAAATCTCGGAGTCCCAAGCGTTGGCGGAGTTTGGGGCTTCTCACAGGGTGAGGTTAAATCGTTATCACAAGGTATCACTCGTGCATATACTTTTTTCTTGTATGTTCTAATTTTCGTTATCTGAGGAAGCTAAATATTCTCGAAAATATTAACTTCCATAAACGCATAAGCCCGAGCACATATCCTTGTTTTGGCCTTTTACGGCTACGCCAACTCACCGTTGGAACCTTTAGGATTTTGTACCACAGTCTGCTTCAAACTGTTTTCTTCGGCTTATTCCGGGAGCTTCATTGCGCAGTATCTTCTCCTAACATTCTCTCTCAGGCATCACCCTTACTCGCATCTTCATTATTATCTCACCCGGCATTCTTCGTATCTTGTCTGCTGGCAGAACAGGTTTCGATCAGGTTTCCTTTAAATTTGCTCATTCCCGTTGAGACCACCTTTGCTTCCCGCTTCTCCATTCTCCATCCTTTTGCATTTCATGGTTTCTTCCGCCCAGCCCATCCCTGTCTACATTCCCCCTCCCACCTCCGGCCATTTCTGGGATATTGAAGAAGCCCGGCACCAAGAAAGCCTCCACAGAGTCTTCCACGCGGAATATTTAAGACGGCATAGGAATGATTCCAAGGAGGCGAGGAAGCTGTACTATGAATTTTTGAGAGAACAGGATGAGTGGGCTGCTAAACAACAGAAGTTGAGGGATTTGGAGGAGGAAAGGGCATTGGTGCTGTATAGGGAGCGAGCAGAGAGATGGGGAAGGGAGTGGAGGGAGATTGAGATGGGAAGGGAGGTGGAGGAGGTTTTGAGGGTAAATTGAGCTAGAACCATATTTGCTGCAGCTAACTTACTTTGAAAGCAACAGAATTCTGGAGCTACTCCTCTTCCTTTGCCGACGTTGCCAGGTGGTTGGCGTGAGAATTTACAGCATTCATTCGACGTCTCGCCTGCATGCGCTACTGCGTCAAGGAGCTGCTCCACGCTGAACTTGGGTCCTCCGCTGATCGAGCCGGCAGTAGCAAGTCCAAAGAAATCTCCAAATGATATTACCTCTCCCGCAATAGAGCAGGTTGATGGAGCAGAGTTAAGCAAGCTTGGCCCTGGTGGCGCAATTCAAAGGGCATCTGCGCAACATGGCCCGAGTAATATGGGATATCCTGGCGAATCGAGTAACGCCAGGGTTGCTAGACTTATGAGAAAAAGCGACGATTTTGTCTCCTTCCCTGATAGGGTAAAACCACCTACCGCCGCTCATACCGAAGATTCTATTCAAAGGGAGCGAGTGTCTATTGACGGGCAGGAAGAGAGCCCACCTATGCCTGACCTGTATTCTCCAAATTATTCGGAATCAAGCTCTTCCAACAAATTGCCTATAATCACCTCCATCCCACCGATATTACAGGAACCCCGTGGCTCGTCATTGGCGGGTGGCCATGTGCAAAAGATTCTCGATCATAAGAAGTGGGGTAACGGTGGGAGATATCTATATTCAATTCTTTGGAGATCTAAGGATGGGGTAGTTCCTCCGGTTGAGTGGTGGGTTAAGATTTCTGACCTACTACATTATAAACTCGCTGTAGAGGAATATCACATCAAACACAAACTCGGTCCCGTTCGATGGCCAAGAGATGGCGGAAGAAGGATATCGAGATCTTCGGGAAGCATGGGAGTTAGAGAAATCAAGGCCGCGTTGGACGAACGCAAGGAACAATTAATTGGGCGTGGTATGTACGACGAAGAAGCCTCGAGAGAGTTGATGGAGGAAAGATGGAAAATGAGGGATGAATGGCAGCACCGGGGACGCGGGTGGGGTGTTGCGAAAGAAGTCGTGCAGGAGAGGAAAATGGCCTGGGAAGCCAGGGACAGAAGAGCGAAGTCTAACCTATCGAGTCTATCGGAAGGGAAATCTCTTGATCGAGGGAAAGGAAAAAAAGTCGAATTGCAAACTAGTGGAATGTCTAAACTGCAGGGGGAAAAAGAGAATATAATATCCCAGGTACCAAGAAACCTGGACCGGGTTCATTCTCATCCTCTGCTTGGGGCGGCCTCCCTATCTCTCCCGAAGGGCAATGTCAGCGACACCGGATGTTCTGGCTCCGCGTCAAGGGCAACTGAAGTGCACGACAGCGATTGTCTGCCTCGTATTGACTCTCAAGGGAAACTCCAAAAGTTTACCCCCGAGGACGAGGCGGAATGGAGAAAACATTTCATGGTGCCTGAGGGCATTATTAACGACCCTCGAAGTAAGGAGATTGCGAAGGATAAAGGCAAGCTCGGATTGAATGTTGAAGTAATGCCAAACTAACAGAGTTATAGATAAGATGAAATTTCCGTCGTTGTCCAGGGTCTCATCGACTGTCAGAGACACTGGTCCGTTCCTCAGACGCAGCAATTCCACAATGTCAACAAACAAAGTATCCAAAATTCCCCGCAAATTATCTTTGAGCTCTCTCAAAACTATGAGTAGAATAGCATCGAAGCAAACCTCCCAAGGTAGCATGAATTCCGAACCTGCGTGTTTTCCGGAGGCTCCTGCTCGGCCATCAACCCCCGCGGTAGAAGCAGATGACGCTGTCGGAGGGAATAAGAAGGGAACGCCGGAAAAGCAAGGTGGTAGTATTTTCTCTCGGATCCTATCTAAAATTGCCGGGAAGAAAAATTTGCAAAATCCTTCGCTTATCAAGCAAAACACCATCCCCCATCCTCAATCCCCAGAAGAGATTGTGCTCCAACGTGGGAATTCTGTGAGCGACACTCATGAAGAATCTGCCCACCAGCAAAGATCACTGGGGAGGAATGAAGAGAACCATAACGAGCAGTTAGATATTACAAGTGAACTCCGACACAATAGATCGAGTTCCCTATCGAGAAGCTTTTCTCAGAAATCACTCGAGAGGAAGGTCACCCCTAGTGCTACTGCTTACCTGTCATATGACGGAACAGCGGAAAGCTCACAACTGATGGGCAGAAACAACGGAGAGCCACAACGTGCTAAGGAGCCGGCATTATTGAGAATTAATGAGCACTCAGGTCCCGCGGACTCTGAAAATACCGTTAGCATTCCACATTTGAAGGGCAAGATATCTACAGTGTCACTGCCAGGATTGGAGTTTACGCAGACTTTGGCTAGCAGGGGTAAGAGTATACCACCAGACCTGCAACAATGACATGTCCTTATTAACGGAACGGACGGCGTAGGGCCTTCAACGCCCTCGGACCATACCAGCACGCCAATGGGTGGAGAAGAGCAAGCTATGCCGAAGATTAGAATGGTAGAGACATCCGGTACCGCGCAGACAGAGAAGACTGCATCTACCCTTCCTTCCCGAGGCTCAAAAGTCCATGTGAGTAGATTGTCTTCCTTAAGTATTTTCCCATCATTTCAAGACAATGGACAGCCGAGGCTGTGTTCAAATAGGCATTGCCTATGTGAGGCGCCATGTGTTTGTACTGCTCCATGCTGCAACTGGAGGTGTGCAGAAATCGAAGAGGAGATAAAGAAACGACTGGGGGTCGAGATAGAGCAGCAAGAATTTTTAAAAAAAAAAGGGAACGGAGACGGGAGCAGATGCTAGAGGGAACTAGAAAGATAAAGGAAGCTGTCAGGAAAGCTAATGTATGGCTTTTTGAGCAGGACGGTGATGCGACGGCTGCTGCCGTGATAACGGAAGCAGTTGGGCAAGGGAGGGAGCAGACTGGAACCAATGCAGAGGGAGATCAAGTAGAGAAAGATCATAACCGTGACCCTTCGCATCAACGGCACAATTATCAGCATATGTTTGAAGGTGGAAAGTCCGAGGGAGAGGAACATAACAAAATAGCCCCAAAAAAAGGCAAAAAGGAAGGGAAGTTGCTCAAAAAAATCAGGATGGAGCGGGAGAACGCTAGGTATTTTGAAATCACCAGGATTCCCGAAGCGGAGAGAACTAGGGAGGAACAGCGGGAATTAGAGAGAATGACTTTGAAAAGAATTGTTAAGCGGTTGAAGGAGGATAAGCAAAGTGGAAACTTGTAATCCCCAAACCATGGCAGATTGAAGGGTTTGATGCGATAGAAACGAGTGTTTGGCGTTTCGAGAATGAGTTTGAGTTAGGTTTCACTGTTTGTATTCATTGCTGCGTCTCTTTAGCTGAAATGAGCAATACGCAGCACTCTGATGCGGCTGAACTCCGGCATCGTGAGAACTTGAAGCATTGGCCCGTTGTTAAAGTAATTACCTTTTTACTCCTTCGATCGGGACTAGATACCAAGACCGCTGCAGGTTGTACATGTACATGTACCTGTGCAGCTTGTAGCTATCGGGAAAAATGTGAAACACTTGGAAGCACGTTTCCGTAGTCAATTGCCTCATATCTGCGAATCGCCAGCATTTAGGCGATTATGTTAATCTACGATTAAAATCAATTGCGCTTGGGGGTGGTATCATCCGGATGGCGCTGGTTTGTGGGCTTGGGGTTTTTGTAATATGTACTGGGTACCTGTTACCTATTTACTAATACAGATATTGCACTCGATACCCTGCCTTTTCCGTTGTTTGGAGGATAAGAATTTGTTCAATGAAAATGAAATTCCATAATTACTGACGTTTGTTGCTTTATCTGCATCCACAACGATTGGATACTACTCGGGAGTAGTTAGCGAGTTCGCGGTCGTTTTTTTGAAGCCCTCGAAGAACCGAGTGATTTTCCGTGAAGAAAACTTCCAGCGTCCGGTCCTTCTTTGAAAACTCGAATCAGGAGTGTGAGGGCTGCGGATACTTACTCAACCGTAAGACAAGATTTGGCAGAGGTAATAAGAGAGTTTTGAAAGTTTTCTGCAGGTGTTCTTTTGCGTTGAGCTTCTCGGCTACGGTATACCCCTCAAAAATTTGGAAAGTGTTTGGCTACGGTCAACCCCAATGCAGATTTTCGGGGGGTCGGGCTGGAAAATACGATGCACTTTTTTTTCCGGTGTGTATGATATGTACATGTACTTTCTATTGTGCTTCTTCAATAATCACAAAGCATACCTCCGTCGAAGTCTGATTAACTCATTCCTTCATCGGCTATTTTCAGCACTGATATCTGTCCCAACGATAAGATCAAAAGATGTCTGTCCCGTGCTTGAGGACAAATATTTGTGTGCATATATACTTTTTATATAAAAAAAACATCTTAATCAATATCGATTAACTACAGCAGATGGGGATGAGGTGGGGGGTTGGAAATCGGAGCATCGCGAGCAAGAAATTGCGGTGTTTATGTATCCTTATGTATATAGATATATATTCTCCAATTCCACTTACTATTACATAGCACTTCCGGTGTGCATACATTTGTCACTGGTCCCATACAGCGGCCGAAAGGCAGACGGCGGCGGTGTAGGCATGTCTCGATAGTCGAAATTTGTCCGTTAATGTTTTAAATGTCCCTCGCTACATGTTTTATTATGGAGTATACGTGTACTGGGTTTATATAGAAAATATTGATCTGTTAAGTGTGATGTTCAGGTTGAGCGGGGCTTTATATGTTCTCGAGTACAGATTCAAGTACGTATACAAGTTGCTGAGGGTCTTTGGTCTGAACGACTGCCCTCCGGTTGTTTCGGCTTCGGTCGCAAAACATTATTGGAGGCTACGGGCCTCTACTACTCGTTGTCGGAAAATGGTTGTGATTTCGGATGCTGAACAATTTGCCAACGGGGCAAGTGGGGTTCGAATATCACTATCGATTTCGTAACTAAAACAAAAATGAAAATTCTATCGATCGGTAAATCGTGCAGTCTCGGCGACCTCTTGCACGTTCGTCTCCGGGTTCGTAACGAGGGGAATAAAACAACCTTCGTCGAAAGGTAAAACAAAATAGACAGCGTAGTCTCGGCGACCTTCTCACTGGATCCCAAGCTCGATACTCTTCGATGCCTGTTCGATTTGATGCTGGATAGATACAGGAAAAAGCGAGCAATTTAAACATGCGTACTCTCAATCCAGTTCCCCACGCAATCCGCGCAAATATTCGCCGCTCGCAGTCACTATGACAAACACGACTTCTTCCTGACATCCACGGGCTCGTGCTAACATACATACACAAGCCGTGATACATACCAGGTTTTCAGAGGAATTTGAGTGTAGCCGTCATTCCATCCTGTCATTGTATAAGCACAGATTACTTAAAGTGCAGATTTCCGTCTCTTCCCCTTTTAAAAGTCTCAACTCTAACATGGGGAGAGTCCGAAGTAGGGTTGGGGGTAGTAAATGGGGGCTAGAATGCGCTTAGGATTGGAAAAAGCCGCAAGTAACTTGAGAAGAGAAGGATAAACTTAATCTGAGAGCGAATTGGTATTAATTTGCCGAGGGCAGGAATTTACGTGTCCGGCAGTCATAGATGATCATGGAAAAAGTAAGGCCGGGGCGGGGAGGTGGTGGTTGGTAATGGACTAACGGAAGTGGTGGGAATGCATATAATGTAGCGTTTGAAAATCAGGGATTTTCTATTTCCTATTTTGTTCCTTTCTTTCTTTCTTTCTTTCTTTCTTTTTTTTTAGTTCTGCTTGTGGGTGTCGAATCATTCATCATGTATCACTCGACGGGGAATCCTTGCACCTTGCTTTGGTCTTTATTTACGTGTGTGTGCTTTATCTACCTTTCCGAGTCACCGATTGTCCAAAGTTCTTTCTCTCGCCTCAACTACACGCTCTTGTAACTTCTCCGCTTCTTCCCATCGGCCCTGCTTCGAATACGTTGTGGCCAGGTTTCCCATCGAAGTCAAGGTATTCGGATGCTCTTTGCCCAAAATTCTTTCTCTCGCCTCAACTAAACACTCTTCTAACTTCTCTGCTTCTCCCCATCGGCCCTGATTCGCATAAGTTATGACCAGATTTCCCATCGAAGTCAAGGTATCCGGATGCTCTCTGCCCAAAATTCTCTCGCTCGCATCAGCTACACGCTCTAATGACTTCCCCGCCTCCTTCCACCATCCCGCGTCGTGGTACACTCTTCCAAACTTGATGTCTACTTCCATATCTTGCCTTGAACTTTTTTCACAAGCAGAGGAGAGTTCTGTGGAATGCATGCGAGATACAACCATGTGAGGTAGAATTTGCCTGTAAAAGGTATAATCTTGCCGTATAGACGCCGAATCGATGGAAAGCAAGAGCAAATAAATTGCAAACGCTGAAAACGGTTCCTGTTCTTGCTTCTCAAGTCGATCTTTGGTCCATGAATGAATGAGAGGATGAACGGAGTAAACTTTTTTTCTCTTTCCGTATCAGGGAATATCGAAGAAGTGTCTCGATACCGTTTCGAAAGTTAAATGGGTCCCAAGTCTCGTCGTTCATTTCCTGGAGTATCGCCACTAACCGCTTCGGCAGCCCTGTCGTTGGATATTCACTATTCTGGAGTATCACCTCTGACGCCTCAAGATCTATCTCCTCGGGCACCCCTTTTGCTTCGTTTACTAATTCGTTGTTCTCGGATTCAACAGCTGATTCCATTGGCAATACGGCACTTGCCAGTTGGAAAATGTCTTCAGAAATTCCCTCATGGTGAATAAAGTCGAAGGCATGCAAAATATCCGCTGCTAGAGCGTTCCACCTTTACTCTTTCAAATCCCATCTCCCAAGTTTTGTAAACCGTCCATTTATAACTCGATGCTCCCTGTACTGACTTCCGGTGGAGAAGGTCTTTGCGTTGCTTTGCGTAGACACTCAAATAATCTCCAAGCCGACAAGAGTTCGTGGTGCTAGCAATATATGCTCCAGCCTGGATGATCGCGAGGGCAAGGAATCCTAATTGTTTAACGATTTGTGTTGCCAGCTGCCTCGTACCATCGGTAGACACGTTTCTAGATGCCTTGAGTAGTAGAGCAATTGCTTCATCCTCTTCCATCTCCCCGATTTCGCAGTAAGAGGCCGGCGCGTGTCTCCAGCAGTCCCGATTTCGGGTGGTAACCATAACATTCCCTGTGTTTTCCGCGGGGAAGTATATGGAGATATCCACCAAAGGATCGTCGGCGTTTTCAATAATTAGCAGCCATTCTTCCCCGCGGCTTGTTAACCATTGCTTCGCAGCCTTCAGGTTCTCCTTAACCTTGCCAACCCGAGCAATTTCGCAAAAGCATCTTTCGGCGGTTTCGCGGGTAGAAGCATCGATCCAGAATATAGCCCAGAAACTGTAATAATCAAAGTCGTGTCAGCCACTATCCGGCGAACAATGGAACTGAAGGCATCAACGATAATAGAAAAAGCAATGTATAGCAAGAAGGCTCACGAATCTCTATGTTCTTCGGCAAACTTCATAGCAATCTGGGATTTCCCGGAGCACCCATCCCAAACAAAACAAATCAGAGCTGTTGACGAGAGTGATCGGAGGATGCTCGACATGAGAAGTGCTGGCGCATCTACGCGAGAATCCCGGATCTCCCGGTAAACATTGCGCTTGAAGTGTGCGGAATTGTATAATATCGATTCTTCGCCGTAGAAAGGTTTTCGGATTCCATCGAACTAGCCGCTGGTTTCGGGGGTGGAAGAACGTTATAGAGGCCGTCATTGTAGTCCTTGAGCTTTTTCACGAGGTTTTCAGATTTTTTTTTTTTGTCGGATATTGCCCATCGCAATTTCTTGCGTTGTGGAAGTATCCTCTGCAACTTTGAGGCAGTGTTGGAAAGCTGGGTAATTTTATCGGTAAGGTTTGGAAGTCGAGCGTTCGTTTCTTCCCCGGCGGGGTTTCCAAGGAATGCGATGAAATCGATATCAAAGTTGGGGAAAGCTCCTGGCGTGGAAGGGTTCGAAGGTATGGCATGACTAGAGGAACTGGAAGTGGATTCTGCGGAAACACCATGCGTTGATTCCAGGTTCGTTAAACGATGAAAAATCGTAGAGACTTTCGCCAGCGTCCACATGGCATACCGATATTTCCGTTCATCGGAGCCTAGTTTCCGGTGGAAGTCGTCTTCGGGAGCGGAAACACCCCAAGCTTCTTTCCAATTCAACTGGCGTTCCCGCTCCGTGCGCAATTTCCAACAAAAGTCTCCATAGTCCCCACCAATGTTCTGCGCAACGGAGAAGATTTCGTAGCCCAGAACACAAGCTTCGAATAGCTTGCCGCACAATTTCACAAATGCTGAGTTGATATGGGGTTCCATAATTTATCTTTCTATCCAATCTCCAATGTATAGCGTCAAGGGAGTCTATCGATCGGAGGAAAGGAGGAAGCGGTGAGTGCTGAAAATTGCGGCTTGACAGGGAACAGATTGTAAGAATAGATTAAGTTTTTTTTTTTTTTTTTTTTAATCTACGAGGCTGAATTTATAGTAGGGTCGCAGGTCGGCGATGGATTAAGGAAGTGCTATATAGCGAACAGAGTAGAAAGATACCTGTTGTAAGAACTTTACAGCCTTCCTTACTGTTACATCATTAGCTTACTGAGAGGTACGTACTTGCCTAATCTGGGTACCCCATCCCCACCTTCAGCCTTTTAGAAAGTTGACAAATTTTGAACTTGCTGCGCACGAACGATACGGGTCGAGACTTTGGTTGGTGCAGTAAGAGGGGGGGGGGTCAGTAAAGTCAGTTGAGGGGGTGACTGACACCCCCCCCCCCCCCCCCCCCCCCCCCCCCCCCCGGGCCCCAAAAATAGAATAAACACGTGATTTGTAAGACATATTTGTCAGCAACATATGCATATACGAAGAGAGATTGTATAAACTCAAACTAATCTTTGGTTACCTTTACCATCAAACTCTCTTACTTGTTCTTGAATATTATTAATATACACCAACTTTGCTGCAACTCGTAGCTCCAAGCAACGCCAATCATGTCTGCCAAAGGTGAAGGATGGAATTATTTCCTTCGGTCAGATACGAAGGTTAATCAACGATATTATAAAGTATGGTGCCGAGGTTGCATCTCTTATGCAACAGAAGAGATTATCACAGAAAAGCCTGAACTATACGGAGGAAACATCACAGCTGAGAAAGGAAGAGAATTGCACCTTGAAGGTATTTATGGAATATAATAAAAGATTGTTCCTGAAATTAATATTTTTTTCAGCTCTATCACATGTAGAGGGGTTTGAAAGTGATATACAAACAATGCTGAATCAAGTTTTGTTACGAATTGAAAGCTACTGAAGGATGTGTGTATGAATTGGCATGAAATATTTTATGTATTTTTTGTTTATAATGGGACTTTTATGTATTTTTCTTGTTATTTTTAGTACCTCGTGACCTCCACAGTGACCCCTGTCAGTGTTCCATATCTTCTGCTTCTCGACATTCCTCATATAAACCATTAAACATCCTTTTCTATCGTCATCGCTAATCATCACGACTAAACGCTATCCATTTTCTGTCGGAGATACCTATGCGTTTGGATTCGCGGCACATGCGAATTCAACATAACTCCATTCATATAATCTAGGGTTTGGAAATCAGGACTTTCTCTTTTATCTTTTGTTTTTTTATTTTTGTTTCTTGATGTCGAATAATTCATCATGTATCACTCGACGGGAAGTGCGTGGCTTACATATGCGTCTTGCTTTGATCTATTATTTATGAGCGTAGGCTTTGTTTATCTTTTCGAATACGAAGCAACGAGGGAGGCCATAATCACATAATCTTCGCTTGCTTTCAAATTTAGTGTTACCACATCCTCGAAATTCGACAAGTTTTGTCCGAAGACAGTGAATACGAAGCTCATTTCTTTTCATCCGCTCTTTTTGTTTCTTTTACTTGATGCATTCTTTCGTAATATCCCAATGTTTCCACTTACAGCGGCAGTTTGCTTTCACGGAACTTGTTTCCTATATAAGTGGACACGGGATGTGCATGCTCGCGAATGACTTGATAGATATTAAAATATTTTTCTGTGATAAAACGCATATACACTGGCAGGTATTTTTTAAATCTTATCTTTGGGACAGATATCAGTCTCGAAAGAAGTCGCAACAAAATGTCAACATATACCGTGACATGAAATATCGGAGAACAGGTCCACGCCCGAACGAGACGAAAACTTCGAGAAGTTAGGTTATGATGTAAAACGGAGAAATTCCCCACACGACATTAACGGACAAATATAACAACGAGTTCTCATGTATCAGGGGCCAAAGCGTATCAATGCAAGGGTTTGTAGATGGAAAAATAAGCAATAATGGCATCTAAGAGTAATATGCGAAGCGCCTCCTCGCACTGCGACCCCAACATGTTTTGCAACTCCGAAGGTCGACTAGATATAGCTTAGATAATTAGCGAGGAAGGCAAGTGAATTCAAAAATAAAGCACCACGGAAAGGATACGTCACAACACAAAAAGGGGGGGATAGTATAGAGAAGGAAAGCACAAATAATAATTATTGGAAAGATAAATCTGATCAACATAATGGATGGGTAGTACGGTGGTAAGAGCACTCTTGCCGCAATTTTGGGGGTCATACGTTTAAAATATAGTCCCTCCACTTTTTTTTTTAATTTAACAGGTTACGAGCACGGGTAGCACGTCCTAAGTGTACAAATTACACAGAGAACGGGTTAGAGCACACAAGTTGTAGCGCTGTTAGGGAAACTTCTTTCTTCCTGTAAGCGATAGATGGCTTGGATTTAGGAGAATAATCTATACTACCCAATGGACCGATGCCTTAGCGGTAAGGGCACCATGCCCAGATTCAGGAGTTTAGGCTTAAATCACGGTCCGTTCATCCTTCCGCAGCCTAACAAAAATAACAATAATAAGATAGACATTAAAAACATATAAATCTTAGTAAACGCACTGCCTCAAAAAGCATAGTAGACATAAAATTCGAGTTTCAAAGGAAAAAAAAAAGGTGATCTTCTCCTGGAAAATAAGTGACAAACTATCACGATCGATGAAATTCCAACACACAACCCAAGTTCTGAAGTAAAAATTAAGTGGCAAATAAAAATGAAAAATAAGTCACAAAAACAACTTATAGGCAGAAAAAAAAAAAAAAAAAAAGAG
>JABYPW010001984.1:0-12793 GCA_016880775.1 Phymatotrichopsis omnivora | reverse complement strand
CTCCGGTGTTACCCTCGCCATGACCCCGCGCTGGCTGACGTCCAGTTCCAAAATCAATAAACAGAATCACGGCTCCCTAGTGATCACTGTTATCGACAACAACAACGAGGCCCGTATCCTTAAGGGTCTCACCGTCCTCAACAAAACCCGTCGCACCGTCAAGTACATTCCCTTCGGCGCCGACACCCAATGCTCCCGATGCTCCAAGTTCGGACACCCTGTCCAAAACTGTCAGTCACCTCCCTGCTGCCAACTCTGCACCGGCCCCCACACCATCTCCGAACATACCTGCGGAGTCGCCGACTGCAAACAGCCGAAAGGCTTCGCCTGCGAGAACACCGTCCTCCGATGTGCGAATTGCGCCGGCCCCCACAAAGCGAACGATCCTATCTGTATGACGTTAATTCAGGCCAAACTTGCCGAGTCTAACAGGAAGGACAAATCTACGACGATGGGAGGTGTCTAGTTTCTTCTCCCCTACCTTGTTTTCTTTTCCTGCGATGTAACTAGAGTTTTTCTACTTCGGTAAAGTGCGGAGGAGTTTGCGCGTTTCTCTTTCTCTCTTCTCTTTTATTTTTCACTCGGTCGCGTAGTCTGCGTAGGGGGTTTTTCTTTCGTTGTTTTAAGGTTCGCCTGGCGATTGCTTTTCCCCGGTCGGCTTTTGTACGTAGTCATCTGCGTTTTCTTTTCCTTTTTTCTTCTTTTTTCTTCGGGTTCCCGGTGCGAGTAGGCGGAGGATCATCCTGTAGTCTCGGTTATGTTCTTGCTCTTAGTTGAGTGTATGCGCCCCGCCGGGGCTATGGGATGTAAAATAACTAGAACGGGAATAAAAGAAAGGTCGCTTCATGTTCCAGGCTTCTCAGACTCTTCAAACCCCCCCCTACATTCTACCTTTTCCTACTCCTCTTTTACGCTCTTCTTTTATCACTTTTCATCGTCGTAAAAACTGCTCGGCAAAAACAACGACCTAGAATACCTTAGCCTCGTTGCCCAGGGGATAGGCGCTCGGATAGAGCTTGCTCCACAGGGGACTATCCTTACCTAGGCGCATACCGACGGGTTCCTGGTCACGCATCACCACCGCAGTGTGCTCTGGTGCCGTTATAGCCTGATCAATAAACCCAGTGTGGGAGACATCGTGACAACGTGCAAGACCTAGCCTCGCTTACACGGTCGCAAATATGTCTACATCTCAGCAACAACTGGTCACCCCTACAAGGGCCCCAACGCCATCGAATACCTCAACCCATCACACTATCCCCAAGAACTCAGCCTAGCCATACCAAATCCCGCCCGCGTACGAGTGGCAGATCGAGGGGCGCTCCCAGGTCCCCCCTACACAAATAACACAAAGTCAAGTCGCCCAACTGCTCTTCAGAAACCCTGCCAACATTAGTCAGCACGCATCCCCAACACCCTCATGTACCGCCACCCCACATCCACAAGCCACCTTTGCCCCGGAAAGTGCATTTAGGGGCAGGGATATCGGATTGTAGGATGAGGATGGCCTAGCTACGCAGTACACCAGCGATGGAGATTTCCTCACCACGGATGAACAATTCAAAGGAAAAGACAAAGAAATGACGGACGTCGACGCCACCCCTAGAAAACCAAAGCGATCAGCCCCTGGGCCCTCCTAGACCCCAGCCCTAAGCCAAATCACTGAAAATCTACTACAGGCGCTAGCGGAACTCACAGGGTCCACCATCAGAACACAAGCCTTTGCGGAACTACTAAGTGAACAACAAGGCTTAACGGGAGAACCTACGAAGACTGCACTGCTTGGCATGTTCATTGCCGATGTGTTCACTGCCTTGTGCAACAAAATCGACAATCAATCCAGATTTCTCATCAACCTACAAGACGCCAACCTCAAACTTGGACGACAAGTGGAAGAGTTGGAAAAAAGAATGAAGCAAACCCAGCAAGCAGCCCAGAGCGCAGCCGCCACAGTCCAATCCAGATCATACGCACAGGCCGTACAAAGTTCCAAGCAACAAGACAGTGAACAGAATAAGGAGATGGGAAAAGAAAGAGGCAAAGGAAAGAAAGCAAAGAACCAGGACGTAAGCCCAAGCAACCCATCCACTAACACTAATAAAAAAAAACAAGAAACCAATACCGAAACTAATACCGAACGCCAACAACAACTTCCAAAAAAGCACCAACGAGCAGAACGACGAATGTACCTCTAAAAGACTGAACCCGGAGAAATCAAAGACCAAGCTATCCTAGCAGAAAGACTAGCATACCAACTCGCAATACGGCTCAGGGATGAAGCGGCATTATCCCCCAAAGATGCAATGCTGGAAGCCATCACGATCAACGAAATAGGCACCGTTATGATGTACACCCCGCCACACCCAACCACCGACTTCTACAAGCCATACTCAATCATTATTCAGAATGCAGTAAGCGGAATCCTAACGACACAATTTGAAATGCTCAAATTCGCACCAGTCACAGCTGGCATCATGATCTACGGCATTCTGAGATTTGCCCTCCCCGGTACAGGATTAGGAATAGACCTCTACGAAGAAGTGTCAGGACAAATCCTGGCCACCACTGGAGTTCCGATTGCGAGTACAAGAATGGTCAAACCTAAAGATGGACAAGAAAAGCCCTATTGCTCCATTATAGTCGAAGCCCATCCATCTGAAATCAAAAAGATTCACACTCCCCAGGGAACATTGTTGTATAACCGTAGAAGAAAAACTGAACTGCTCCACTCGTCAACGCCGTACACGCAATGCAACAAGTGTTGGAGATTGGGACACCCTAGAGCAGTATGCCAAGAACCAACTCAAATGTGCGCCATCTGTGCGCAGGCACACGACACTAGAAACCACCCCCATACATGCGAAACACAGAAACATTCAACCCCATGCCCCAGACGACCAGAAAGGGAACATAAACTAGGGAAATACTGTGCAAGGGAGGTCGCGAAGTGCATCAATTGCCAAAACAACCACGCAGCAAATTTCCCAGATTACCCCACCAGAAAAGAAAAATTCCAACAATTCCAAGAGATGATCCAACAGCGCAGGGCGGAACGTCTCCAACGAGAAGCGCAGGAAAACGAATAAAATGACAACACAAGGCAACAGCAACGGGATGACCAAAAGCATCCCACGAACCACAAAAACCCTCAAAATGGTGACACTCAACTGCACAGGAAACAACAGAGTATTCATCAACTACATGCAAAACCAAAAAACCCCAGTACAAATCATAGCCATCCAACACCCATACCTACACCAAGGAAACCCGATGAAAGTAAAAGGATATGAGACAGTAGTGCCCCAAAAGAAAAGAGATGGAAGAATAGAGTATGGAACAGTTGTTTATGTTGAAAAGTGGATAGCGGAGTGTTTTTCTTTCTTTCCTATACCAGGGATTCAGGACCCAGATGTGGTGGCATTGAGTTTCAAGTCGAAGAGTTTTTCTTTTTCTTTTTCCTTTTTTGCAGTTTACGTACACCCAAAAGGCACAGATCGAACAGAAATCATAACACAGGTATTCCGAAAACATACGGGCCACAGGATTATACTTGGAGACTTCAACACACATCACCCAGACTAGAGCCCATTTAGAGCTTATACATGGCACGAACTTCAGGACGGACAAAGGCTACTGGAAGCAGCAACTAACATGGGACATGTCTGCACCAATATACCAGGAGAAACCACCAGACAGGACCTAAGAGGAAGACAAGACAGAGTAATCGATCTCATATTTGTAAGTACAAACACATACGGACGGCTCACTCCGCCATCGGTAGGAAGAGACGTAGGAAGTGACCATTTCCCGGTAACAATCGAACTTCACCTACAGGACACTGAGCAGGAAAAACTGGCACCAAACTGGAAGGTTTTTCCCACCTATGACAAAGACAATGTGGACCCGGTGTATCACCAACTGGAAGGAATTGTAACGGAATGGGACCAACAAGGAGACTTCCAACACTGGATCCAAAAAATAATACACCAAGTTGCGAAAACACTATACGACGCAGTGCCGAAGAAAAATGTCACAAAATACTCCAAGCCATGGTGGAACACTGAAATCGCAATCGAACGGAAGGTGTTTAAGCGAGAAGCACGAAAATTCTAGCATGGAAGAACGACCAAAGAAAACCGGAACATGGCTCGAAACAAGTACTTCCAATTGATCCAGGCTACCAAAGACCGATACTGGAACCAGTGGGTGGAGAATGCAAATAACCAGGACCTCTGGAACTACAAGTCAGTAAGGATGAAAACCTCAAGAGATCACAAACCAGCAATTGCAGCTGGAACGGCAGAACAGTACGAAGCACAACTGATAAAGCAACTTTTCCCCCCTAAACCACAGCCAGACCCTCCCAAACCAGTATGGCACCCTGAGATGCCAGAGGTAACAGATAATGAGGTCCAGGAAGCCCTTCAGAAAACCAGGAACACAGCCCCAGGGAAGGACGCCATCCCATACCCAGTCTGGAAGCAGGTAGCAAAGGGAGCGCCACACATCATCAAAGGAATTGTTAACGAAATACTTGGCCACGGATACCACCTAGAAAACCTCAAAGAAGCACTGGGAGTACTCATACCGAAACCAGGTAAAGAGGACTATGGACCGGTCAAGTCATACAGAGTTATAGCCTTACTCAACACACTCTCAAAAATAGTCGAGAAGGTCGCCCACGATAGACTATACGCTTACGCAATACAAAACAAAATGATATCGCCATACCAATACGGAGCCATAAAACAAAGAGGCACTACAGACACAGCAAATCGGCTCTTCTACGAAGTAGATTGCCTTCAGAAAGCAGGATTCAAAGTGAGCACAGGCTTCTTCGATATCACAGGAGCCTTTGACAATATGGAACAAGCTGAACTCAAAAAAAGACTTGAAAGCGGGAACACCCCAGCGTATCTCATCAACTGGATACTGTAGTTCATGAGCAATAGGACCATGCAGATGGTCTTCCCAGGAGCAACAGAAACCCTGCACCATGTTAAATCAGGAACCCCGCAAGGCTCGCCAATCTCCCTACTGCTATTCGTCATATACGTCGCCCCACTACACAAGTGTGAAGAACCACAAAGCAAGGGATCCTTCATCGACGATTTTGCGGTCACAGTCTATTCCAAAAACAGAAAAGAGAATAACGGCAAAATCTGGGAAGAGTTTGAGCGACTAGAAACCAAAGCAAGACCAATGAAAATAAAGTTCTCCACACCCAAGACAGACCTAATACACTGGGAAGTACATCATGAAAGCACATCAGAAGATGAGAAACAACTGGTAGAAATAGGAGGAGTGCAGATAATGCCCAAAAGGATAGCACGGTATCTAGGATATTTCGCGTCCACTAAGCGAACCCCGCACGCCCACTACGAAATCCGCATCGCGCACGTAATGAAACAGTTCACCCTCATTAGAAGGGACAACACAAAGCACAAAGGGCTCACCCCACATAACCGAAGACGCTTTATAATGGGAATGCTAATACCACAAATGACATATGGGGCAACTGTCTTCGAACCAGACCAAACGACAATCAAACTCCTCAACACCCAGTTCAGTAAAATGGCAAGATGGGTAACCAGACACTTCTGCAACACAAACACATACCAGATACTAGCCCAGGCAAAAATACCCCCACCAGAAATCTGGATCAAGTACCTAAGGGAAAAATACGTCCTAAGAGTGTCGACCGTCACTGACCCGGAGCACCCGATCATGTCAATACTGCCGGACACGTACCCAGCCCTCACAGCAAGAAATCCAAAGGATACCTACCGCAGCTATCTGAAAAGGAGAACGGTCGGGGGAAAAAAGAAAGGCCTGTACGTTCAAAAGTGGAATGCCCCTAACATATACAAACCTGGAAGCTCCCCACCAGTCCATATCGACAAAATCCTGCGAAGCATCATCCCGTACCTAGAAACTGGAATGCGATTCCATGGAATAATCAGAGCCGGCGAGGTCACCCTGTCCTTATACCCCATGGAAACCCTGGAGGGAAAAATAAAAGAAAAACTAATCGAACGGTGGAAAACAACAACAGCTGAAAAATCAAGAGACGAAGAAGAAGTGTCCCTTGGCGAAAACTAAATCTTCAGATTACCGATCGAAATAGCAAGCCGAATATTCCAAATGAGGTCTGAAAGTCGCATCTCTCTGCACACACCTCATGGGGACATAATGACCACCTCTGCACACACTGCCACCAATACTACGAAACTATTCAACATGCGATCCTGGAATGCCCGGCAAGGACAGAAGCGCACGAAAAGTACATACCCAAGCCCCGTGACCTGGAAGCCATGTTCCGCTCAGAAAAGGAAATGAAACAGATAGCGACGTATATATCGAAAACGAAAACCGGGATACCAACGAGGACCCATGTATATGAATACCATGTGGCCATACCTGTTTGATCTGTGCCTAATAGACCCCCGTCTTTTACCCCGTCCCCAGTACCGCCTAGCCCGTATTCCACATGCGGGCCGTATAGATATTTTTTGGATTGGAAACCTTTCACGGAGGTAGCTCCGGTTGACGGATCAGCTACCCCACCCTCTACTTTCCTTAGTCCCTCTAGTAGTTTGTATAACGTGTCAGATTTTCTTGCGGAGGAGTTTGCCCCTTCTTATAGTGATTTGGATTTGACTTTGCGGACTCTTTTCCACTTATGTTAGTTTGTTTTTGCGCTACTTTTCTGTGTTTTTCGGAGGAGATGTTTTCTTATTACTTCATAGCTTTCCATAGCTGTACGAGGATGTTCTTTTGTAGATGGTCGCTTACGCGACCATAAAGAATAAAAATGAATTACCCCCCCCCCTTGGACACTCCTTTGTCCCCCCGTCGCTCTCTCCCTTCCGCCCCGTCTCTTCTTTAGTTTATTGCGTGTAAGCGAGGAAGATTTAGGAACAAACCTATGTATTTTATCTTAGCCGTAGACTACGCTACCAATATTAGGTCAGCTGTCTTTTTACCTCGCATCATAGCTTTCTATAGCTGCAAGCGGAGGTTCTTTTATACGACCCCTGGCGGGGTCATAAAGATAAAATAAAAATGAATTTCCCCCCCTCTCCTGGACACTCCTTTGTCACTAGAAATGGGAATAGAGTTTCGATACTCCTTTGTCGGGGTAAGGATGGTCTAGTGGTATGGCTGTCCTGAAGTCGTTGTACGGTAACGTGTAATGTCGTGGGTTCAAATCCTGCTTGCCTCATTCCATACCACCAATTTCCGGTCAGTCGCGGGTTTTGTAGCGTAAGCGAGTTTTCCCCGACCATGCAAGGTTGCCTAATTACTAGTTCAGTCCTTGTAAGCGAATGCAACCGATGATCATAATGGCCGTATAAAGGGTTACCCTGACGGTGCTTAGCGATTTATCGCTCCCTCTCTAGTTAGGCCATCCGATTAAGTTTGCACAAAGCTGTCCACTATAAGAGTGTGACCGATGGAAAAGCGTTTCGATACTCCTTTGTCTTGGCCGTATGAAGGGTTACCCTGACGGTGCTTAGCGATTTATCGCTCCCTCTCTAGTTAGGCCATCCGATTAAGTTCCCGCAAAGCCGTCCACTAGAAGAGTGTGACCGATGGAAAAGAGTTTCGACACTCCTTTGTCGTAGTGCTGCCCACTAGAGAGTGTGACTGAAGGAAAAGAGTATCGACACTCCTTTGTCTTTCCTTCCTTTCTTCCTTAGCTTCGAGACTAGCTTTAAGTCTTAAGAATATATTTCGCCTTATCTTTGCGACTTATTATCTTCCGTCCTCATCTCTCATAGACGTAGGAAGACACTTGTTTAGTTGAGAAGAATAAGTTAAGATATCTGAGTTTACTCAGTAATACTTATAGCTTCATACCTACTTGTGTTTTACCAAGCTATTCTACCTCAAGAGATGATGATGATGTTTCATTTCGTTTTGTAGCTTACAGGACTAGCTCTTCACTAACCGAACTACAGGGCCATCCACATGTAGTCCAAGACTATGGCGTATCTACCTCAAGAGATATGCACCGTTAACACCTTAAGGGTAGGTGAAGTCTTCAAAGTAGGTAAGGTAGAATATAAGAGTACAGAAGGAGAGCACAAGAGGTCTATAAATAAGAGATGATAATGATGATTATTTAGTTCTATTTTATAACTAGACTACTAAGTCATCTAACTACCAGGCTATCCATATACAGTCAAAGACTATGGCATATCACTGATTTCCTCCTCTTCCCAAAAACCTAAAAGAAAGATGTATCAAAAATAAGTACACCTGAATGTGCAAGTACAGTAAAAGAAGCACTGATACATAGTCCTATGAAAAAGCCCTCATATCTGTTATTACTAGTGAGGTGAACCTTATAATAACTAGCTAATAGACTCTTATAAAGATACAGTCAGAAAGAAAGAATAAAGTCAAAAGTGGAAAAGAAAACCTAACCTTTCCTCTAATGTATATAACTTTTAAATAAAATAAAGGGGATAGAAAAAGTAAGGGAGAAGGACCAAGATCCTAAATACTACCTATAGTAATAGGTATAGCTTCCTCCTTATAGATAGCTACCAGTACTTTTCCTTGGATAACTATAGAGTAGGAGAGATTTGAGGCAATATGCTTTACTTTGCTATTGGTACACTTGAGGACTGTGTTATTACAAAGTCATCCTTGACATTTGCAGTCCTGTAGATATGAGAGTATAGGATTTTGATTTCCTATCAGTCACTATTGTACAGATAGGGTATGTATACTTAATTAAGACCAAATACATTATCAAATATATAGGAGTATTAGGAAGTACCTTTATCTGCTTAGATAAGAGAGTATAGGATTTTGATTTCCTATCAGTCACTATTGTACAGATAGGGTATGTATACTTAATTAAGACCAAATACATTATCAAATATATAGGAGTATTAGGAAGTACCTTTATCTGCTTAGATAAGAGAGTATAGGATTTTGATTTCCTATCAGTCACTATTGTACAGATAGGGTATGTATACTTAATTAAGACCAAATACATTATCAAATATATAGGAGTATTAGGAAGTACCTTTATCTGCTTAGATAAGAGAGTATAGGATTTTGATTTCCTATCAGTCACTATTGTATAGACAGGATATGTACACTTAATTAAGAGCAAAGACATACTCACATACATAGTAGTATCAGGATATATCTCCATCTACTAAGGACTGTTAGGGTAACCTTCATATATCAGATAAGAGAGTATATGCAACTGGGTTCCTATTTTGATCACTTGTAATGTAGATAGGATATTTATACTTGATGAGGAGTAAGGATACAGTCATACATTGTAGGAGTATCAGGTATATACCTTGATTTGCTAAGCCCTTTTAGGGTAGCCTTTATATAGCAGATAAGAGAGTATATTGTAAACCCTTTTAAATACTAATTCTAACATAGGAAATAACTAAGAGATGATAAAGGGAAATAGAAGGAAATAGAACCCTATAGAAAAATCTATTTTAAATCAATAATCACTAATCAATAATCTTGCATAGCCTAAAAGAGTATAGATCTTAGACAGGCAATGATTAGTATTAATGGATAACAGATTACTGATAACCCTAATATATTATTATCCTCTTACAATTACAGGCCTGGTTACTTATACAGCCTATTCTATTATAGTAAATAAGTCATAATATGCCTTATAATAATTCTCACCTCATCATATGAAGGTTGTATAGATATAGGTTAGCTATGATTAATCAGATCATAGAACTATAGTAGAAGCCTCATATTAACTCTAGTAGCTTATAGCCCCTTTTTAATAGTTAGAGCCTAGTAGTAACAAAAGGGATAATATCTCCTAGTTGTATACTATATACTAGTCTATCATTACATAAGTCTGTAGTACTATAGAACTATAATAGATAGGAGGAGGAGGAGGTTAAACTCATTATAACCATTGTATAATAGGAGACTCATTAAGGATGTAGATACAGGTATAGGCACAAGAAGCTTCGCAAGAGGGTCTTACTGAGTGAACTTAGATATCTCAACCAGCAAGTTACAACTGCTTACATTTTCTACCTTTGTCGAGGAGTCAAGAGAAGATAGAGAATTTATTGAAGAGAAAGCAAAATATATTCTTAAGGCTCAAAGATGGTACAAGACTTAAGATGATCACTATAGAGAGAAGAAGAAGAAACAAAACACATCGCTTATCCACTCCCTCCTCAATACCTATTTCTGACTGAGTAGCTATAGAGAAACTTTACAAAGGCAATGAAACCCATCAAAATATTCCATCACAATTCCCCTATTCTTCCTTGATTCCATAGAAGGGAATCAGTTTTATAATTAGAGAATCAGAGAGAGATTTGGCATGATCGTTAAGGACCTTTAGAGAAGAACTCTTCCAGTCCTATCCTCTAACAATGCAACTGATCAGCATATTAAGATGAGATTAAGGTGACAAGCCTTATCATCGATTGCATACATCCAATCTTATGTATATCGTGTTATCAATGCCTCACCTCGCTTAGTAAGGGCTTAGTGGTGACAACACTCATCATGTGGTTCCATGGCTTAAGAGTTGATCACAGGTTCTGACATACCTTCTAGTTGACTTAGAACAAGTTCCACACATGTCTTAGTACCTGGGTAGACCAGTTGGTACAGTCATCTGTAATACATTGTAATATCTTATGATAGTTATGTACTATTAAGGTTTTCTAAATTAAGTAACTAAGTGAAGTATAGTAGGGAAGCCTCTACAAAGTAAGGGATGTCTACTAGTTACCCTATATGAAAATAATTTCAGTTGGTAACTAGTAGTATATATCTTGATAGATTTTCTAAAGTTGTAATATCCTTTAATATATAATGCTCTTTTTATCTTTAGTCTCATTATAGTCCTTATACTATGTTGTCTAATAGATATTAACTTTATTAATGAAATGACTTAAGTCTCTATTTAACAGTGATATAATTATTAAATTCCTTTCTTTTACATTATATTTCTTTCTAATTATCCTCCATTTTTCTCTTATTTTACTTTTTTCTTTGCACTATTTTTATTTTTTTACTATATTCATTTTTCCCTACGTTCTTTCTCCTCTTATTTATTTTTCCCCTTATTTACTTTTCCTCCTACTTTTATTTCCTTTTTCTTCTACTTCCTTTTTCCCTTACTCCCTCTTTCTCTTACTTCCTCTCTCTCCCATTTCCTTTTTCTACTTTTTGCAGGGATACTTACGTTTTCTAGTTACATTTATTTTGCCGAAATGTAGCTGCAGGGTGAATGCACTGTAAACTTACATCTCAACCACTACTCGATATGCGGGTTAGTACCTGAACACTTGCTTTACCATAACCAGCCAAAACAGGGATTGAGACCAATCGGAGTCGTATATGCTCAAAATTGGGTGTGAATGTTCTGATACTCTTGTAATCCAGTATATCGATAAGTTTCAAACTAACTAGTATGTATGGAACGAAACATCTTCTTCTCCATCGCTTGTGCGCCCGTAAGCATGAAAAAGCTCCTTGAAATTTATGTTCTGCAAAGCAACCGGGAATGCCCAATATCCCCGTGGATTTCCCTGACAGGTAAATAATTACACAAAAAAAAAAAAAAAAAAAAAAAAAAAAAAAAAAAAAAACTTGGTAGCTACGCTGGAGCGTGAATTTTGATGTCACGATTTCCGCCACTTTGATCGGGTTTGGGACTTGTGTTCACGTTGCACGGAAAAAACGATGGCTTGGGTAAAGACTTTTTTTTGAAGTCCACACTCCCGACCGGGGAAATCCCGGCGATCGTGTGTACTATAGGGATGTCTAGTCCGCCTTCATCTACTTTTTTACTCAGAGTAGAAAACCCTAGACGGACAGCAGTCCCTGCTTTATTTTGCTTGTCGTCCAGGTCCGTCCCGCGACCTAGCATACATACAGAAATGCGGTTGAGACCGTTTTTTTCACCATTTTATTTTTTCAGCTCTTTTTACTGGGTGTTGCTAGGTACCTACATGCTGCCTTGTGCTTGTGCTTCTGGATTCTCTCTATTCTTTCTTTCCTTCCTTTCCGCTTCGCTTCCACACCCATCTATCCGGTTGTTGTGTTTACATCCCCATCGGGTCTACAAACAAACTACCACCGCAAGATACCGTTCCTGCTGTGACTATCAAATTTCCCATCTCTTCTTCTGAAACTCCTCGCTTCCTGCCCAAGCCCGCCAGTCCAGCCTTCGCAGTGGCGCACGATCCTGTATCGAGATTACCTCTTCCCCACGGTTTCAAGTTGGATCATCTCATTACAAAGGCAGCTAGGTACCGTTCCTACTCGTTTTCTGACTATTATCCCGAATTCCGATTCCGGAAAAGGGACAGGTCCAGATAGGCTACAGAGGACTCATTTGCAACATATTTGTTGTGTCGGGCCGGTTTGCACGATCTATTTTCCAATTCGAATCGATTGTGCCTCGGTTCCGGACACGGGTGTGTGGTTCAGTCGAGAGTCGAGAGTGCTCGTCGACTTGGAGAGTTTCCACGGCTGGTGTTGTTGCCCAGTTCCCGCTATCGTGGAGGTGGCCATTTTCAGTAAGGATAGTCTGTCTCTTCCACAGGGCTAGTCCCGGCTGAGATTTGAGTGCAACGGCTCCAATCACCAGCCGTCGCTTGTTCTCGACGGGGAAAATACCAACAACCTGCACCGCCAGCCGTTCCTCTACTTTTTTTTTCTCGAGCAACGACGAGGACGCAGCCACGGTCCACGCTTTCCACGCGCAGTACACGCTTTTCTTTTTCTTTTTTTTTTTTTTTTTTTTTTTTTTCTT
>JABYPW010001983.1:0-12794 GCA_016880775.1 Phymatotrichopsis omnivora | reverse complement strand
GGGGCGCGTAATTGCCGCACTTGTTCATAGCTGTTATTTTGTCCCGCACTGGAAATATGGGACTTCGTACAGCCGCAACCGGTTAAGGTCCTAACCTACATGTAGAATTTTATAGCGTTCTAGGCTCACCTAGGCATAGGGGAAAGAGAAACCGGATAAGAGGGACCGCTTTTATACTTAAGATTTAGGGATGATGTTATTGCGCAGGCGAGATGGTACGAGATTAGATAAACAATAAGAAAATAAATAGGAAAGGAAAAAGAAAGGAGAGAGTACCCATATGCAAGTCCGATGATAGTTCTAGAGTGTTTTTCCGTTTAAAGTTAGGGAAATGTTTTTCTGTTGGTGTGTTCTGTATTATGTATGAACTATAGCGCTATGCTTAGGGTGTAGGTTACTGATGACGGTGAGAAAACAAGGATGTGAGTCGAGAACTTTAGATTGATAGGTTATCGAATATGCGGTTGCACGAAGCCGGGAAAACCGATGTTCTTGAATTACGTTTTGACGCTGTGAAAGATGGGAGATGAGTTATCCTTTCTGGAATTCGAACGGTTAGCGACCAAGATGCAATAAAGATACGTCAATAATGTATTCACGGTAATGACGATGATAAGGACCACAATGTCGTTGAGAACAAGGGTGGCTTTGTCATACTGTCCTGTATAGGCATTGCAAAGGAAGTGCCTCCCATACGAATTTCCTAAAGTTTCATTTTCGTTTACAAACGGAGGGGAATCGATAAAAGATTTCGGAAAGCGGATATAGAGTAAAATTTTGCTTGAAGGCCGTCATAGGACAGTCTCCAACACATGACCCTATTCACCAACGTTTGTCATATGAGATACGAGGAACAATAAATATAAAATTAAGTACCGCTGCGGATATCAGGCATAATTCTATTTCGAATTCAATGAATTATTAGATTCGGGGTGCTGAGTCGACGGAAAATGGAGGAATTTTGTCTCCGGCGGGGCATGGTCTTTGGCAAAAACAAAGGGGGAATAAAAAACCTTAAGGAAAAAGCAGGCAATGAGAGAATTCTCTACAAAATCTCTGTTGGAACTGCCCTTAAAATCTAGTCAATATATGGATACCCAGATCAAAGGAAAAAAAAGGGGGAAGTGTTCAAACAAATCCAAAAATGATAATTGCAGTTAACTACAGAGGGACGACTTTTATACTATACATCAACCATCTCGTCGACGATAAGTAGCACAAATCAGGGTACCATTAGGGAGATTTACAGTTGCGTTTCGAGATGTGCTACATTCATTTCTTCCTGGTACTGAATCGGCGTACTAGCGGTTGCACATATCGCCTCTGGAGGACGTTTAACATTAGTGCTTAAATTTTTTTCTCACTTTCTCCATTTTAATTCTTCTAATCTTTCGGAGGCCATTTTAGTTAAAGTCGCTACGGATCGACAATGAAAAGATACAAAAAGTTGCGGTTTGAAGTAAAGAGGAACCGTAAAGTGAAATTACAGGAGCAACACATTGTGAGCATCATCTAGCGGAAATGGCTGAATCCATCGATTTTTCGTACCAGTCTCGTAAACATTCTCCCCTTGAATTTTATGATTGTACATGTACAAATGACAGTAAAAAAAAAAAAAAAAAAAAATAGAACAGGTGTTTTGTGAAAATCCTCAGGCCAAACAACCTCAGAAAACAATTCTCGTTCTTAACTATGTTCTCACCTGTAACCTTACAGGCATCTGCAATTCCCGGCAAATTCTATGATCCAATTATTAGATTTTTGCACCATCATTTAAATGAGTATCTGGGTCTGCCACGAGAAACATCGACAATAATATTGCAGAATCTTTGCGCCTACTTTATGACATGATTTAATTTGGTGTATGATAGGTTTGAATGAAGTGCTCATCTGACGGAAGTGCGGCAGAGCGCTGGCCCGGAGCGTGATTCGCTAAGCCTAATATTTTAGAATTAACGAAGCTTGAAAAGCGAGGCGGATGCGGCGTGGAGTAATCGGACCAAAATTGTTTATTTAGGCACTTATCAGTGATCTGGAAGTATCGAACAAATTTATTTGAGAATCAGGGTTTCGAGCAAGTCAGTTATGTGAAGGTATCAGTGCTTGAGGGGTTCAGAGACTTGGGGGGTCGGGTTAGGGGTTCCACGCGTTGGCAAATGTGCCCCTAGTTTGCTTAGTCAGTGTAATTGAGGTATTGTAAGCTAAGTGGGCTCGGTTCCGTTGCTTTTTCCATCAATGATATGGCAATTGGTATTTCATGAAATTTTCTGGCAACAGCAGAGAGTAATGTGAATAGGATACTACTCGTATTCTCATGATGATTTTCACCGGGACAGAGGAGAAATATCGAGTACACGCGAAAGTTCGACCTCCGAGAAAGGCTGATGACTATCATGCAAAGGCATGTGAAGCATATTTATTCACTATCCCGACGAAAACATCATGGGAATACGAGTATTAACCGAGGCATTCTCTAACCAATAATCCGCATTCATAATCCACCAGGAAACGCTAGGAGAGGGCCATACTCTAGTGTAGTTAGGTACATGTACAGGGCGGCCAAAAAAATCTAACGCCGTATCCCGCAAAATCCAGATCGGAGTAATGGTTATTTCTATTTTGACTCCCGCTAATGCATCCACCAGCGACCCACGGCCAGTTTGATAAGCAACTAGGGTCATTCAAACATATTATAACGTGGTCGCGGCATCTTTTACTTGGGTGGGTCCGCGTGATGCCAACTTGGACGTCCATGACGGAACCGGACACCGAGGTGATTAGTTAACGTGGGCGTAGTGGTATCAATTTCCTTCGAGCTGCTAAAAATTTTCTCCAATTTTTCTCTTCGAAATCATCAATTGATCCGCGAACCACGCATAATATTGATCTCTCTGCGTTATATCGTTTATCCGCTTACTTCCAGATTCTTCGAAATAGGGGTATTAGAAGTTAAAATCTTCTCCGCGTTACGCGCAAGGTTGCTAAGGTGTCGTAAATTTCTGGCAATGTGGTAGGACCAATAGGAATGCTACGTTTCCCGTAAAAACTTAAAATAACTTTGAATAACCGATCATGGATGTTTCATGTCGAACATATAGAGACATCCTGTTTACACGGTGGGCCTAAAAAAAACCGCGTCGGCGGGTCCTTGAGACAAACCATCACAACCATCCGGCAATTCCGAGTTTTTGCTTCGCCGCTACCAGGACATACTGTTACATACAGAAACAAAACTACTCGTGTATCTTCAATTCTAACGACAGTGATTCCAATAGAACTTTATTTTCATTTGCAATATCTACTGTTATATAATCATCCTCCTAAAATACCGTGGAGTTCGGGGAGATCAAAGAGAATGTGGAGAGGTTAGGATACACTGAGAGATTAAGGGACTCTAGCAATTTTGCGCATACTCGAGGAAAGAGTGGAGAAGCGAAAGTAACCTGGATGCATCGTTTAGATAATGCAAAAGCGCATCTAGAGATAGTAAATATTCCAGACTGCGAAAAAATCATGTCTTGTTACGTGTTCGTGGCATTGCGTTGGGGGGAAGAGGGTTTGGATTCGGAGGCGCAAACGGCACAGGTTTCTGTTTACGGAGATAAGTATGGATCTAGTCTAAGAGGAGCGTTCAAAATTCACGAGTGTATGCACAACGTTCTCGAGAACGACACTTCGGACTGTCGTCCGCGTTTTTCAAATTCGAATAGGTTTGTAACGTAGGGATAGGCCATTTTTGAATTTAGCGTGTGGTGCGACACCAACAAGAGACAACCAAACGTCATGTAAACGTCGAGAAAATTTTACCTTTGAACACCCCTAATGTCGACAGTTTCCCGACAGGGGGGTACGAAGAATAAAAACCAAGACCATGGGTGTAGTTCAACATCCGAGGCCCGAGATGATAGCCTGGAAATGGACTAAAAGAGAGGTTACTAATATAGATAGTCGAATTGCTTGAAGTTCCTGAAAACCTTGACAAGACAAAGAGAAAATCTGGGGTGCGAAAGAAACATTGGATGCAAAATATAATGAGTCTATTTCTGTATCGGCCTTTTATCCAGACATATAACAGGTGCGACAACCTATGTAAATCTTACCAGGAAGCGGCTAAATTCAAAAACCAAAGTGTATAACGGTAGATTTTCTTCCACAAGACTAAACTCTTCTAAAGCAGGAGAGTGCTTGTTTAGTGACTTAAAAAGAAGATTCGGAAAAAATCGTTGAATCAGAGACAGGGCGGGGATAACGACATATGACATAAATTTTGATTCGTATCGCAGATTGCACTTAAATTCAACCCATAAATTTTTCTCTACAAAAGTATGTCTCTTCATGAAATGATAGAACATTTTGAAGAATAATCGTGAAGTCTGTCCCATCAATGGAACCCATCTAGCCAAGGAAGCTGCTACTTTCTTCACACCCAACTTTTATCTCCCAGAAAGCTTCCGTGCCCAGAATGAACCAGAATACAAACCGTGAAAAAATATTCATCAGAGCTATAACTACTCAAATAGTAAGTAGCTGGATGGCTTCCCCCCTATCACGAGTTGCTTTACTCTGGCCATGGCAGAACTACCAAAATGGCCGAACCTGAGGGTATAACCATTTTAAACTAAATAGAAATGTTCATTTGCTCTATGTAAGACTGATTTAAGGCTACCAGATCAGTACAGAGGATATTTAGGAGTGCATTAAATGTTTGTCTGCCCATCTAGAAAAGGGACTTGAAGCGGTCTTCAAGAGGTTGATTGGCCTATGTAATTAATGTTTATTATAAATTGCTCATTCCGAATATCAATGAGTACTGATAATACTACTTATATATACAAGGAGGTCAGACTGCCAGGAGGGGGTCACGGGGGAAAAAATAACACATAAAATGGTTTACAATAAATTAATAATAGAGCTTCTGTCACCTCCCTCCTCTTTTCCTAAGTTCGCAGTGGAAGTCCTGCAATTTCATTAATAGACCGGGATTGTGGAAGCGAAATGACGGAAAACTAGATGAAAATAATTCTTCATCATCCATTAACGTTGATCTATTTGCTGCTAAAAGAAGTATATAATATTGGCGTCATGTATGCCGCCGCAACCGGGCATATAGTAGGGGAACCCTTAAACCGATACCTTAGGACATTGATTCCGGTGATTACTAATATGATGACTAATAGAAAGAAACCAATTAGCAACCACCATTTGCTCTTATCTTCCGTTTGGTTTGTATCTTAAAACAAATACAACGATATAAAACACACACACACACACAAAAAAAAAAAAAAAAAAGCTCTTATCTTTGGGTTGCCGGTGAGTCTTTTATACAACATTTCGAAATTCTTCATTACCGTACTGAAGCCCACTCCTATATGCCTCTAGAACCCGCATGCAACCAAGATAACAATGATACATGTATATAGATGCTGTGGAAACAGAAACTAAAGCTTTCGGAAGTATCTTGCACAACCCTTCAAGCGAGAACTTGCAATTCTCCCTAGAATAGCACTTTTCCCGAGCATAGCACTTCGCTCTACACCAAAATCGTAAGTTCACGATGGAACTTGGGGTAAAAAAATTACCTCTTGTCCCAAAGATTCAAGTACTTCCTGAAGTCTGCCTTTCTGCTCACGGAAATCCAGTTCCACTGAAAGCACACTCCGTGCGCAACATCCGCCTTCGACATTCGGGTGGCATCCCGCACGGCCGTTGGTGGTAGGGCACTCAAGCAGAAAAGCAAAACCATCTGAACGCCGTTCTTTCCATAACCCCCTCTCCCGTAAGACTTCTTTTATGCATTTGGATAAACTTCAGGAAAAGAATTTGAGTCTACGACAAGGTCTGAAATGGCGTGTTTGGGTAGCCTCCATTTGCTTACTAATCCTCTTCGCTCCGACGTTTTTTTTGGGGAGCCTGGGGGTGATCACAGATTTCTCGCTGAACACCCCATTTTGCCCTGCGAAATACGCCTTTGTAATCACTTTTTTCCTCCTGGGCGCCCGACCGGTTCATCCAACATCCTTTGTCATCCACAACGTCAACTTAGTACTTCAGAGGAATTCCTTCGCTATGACAAGCTACTTAAATTTAATATCGATGTATTATGCGGAGTTCTAATTGGAAACGTTGGTAGGAATACTGGTTTTCAAAACCGACTATTCATCCACAAACTGTGATCACCCCCAAGGTTTTCCCCCCAAAAAATATCGGAGCAAAAAGGATTAGTAAGCAAATGGGACAGTGAATTGCGCGCAAGTTTGCTTTATGACCAATCACCCGGCCCTGTTGCTATGGCAACGGTCACTTATTGAGGGCCAAACATTGGCAGTCCCTACCCAAAATTATTCTTCTTCAAACCGTTAAGGCTCTGCCAAAACGCAATAATTTTTGAAAAGCTCTATTTTGTATTATCTTTATCTCTTTCTCTATCAGAATATCGAGCTAATTTTTTAAGTTTATGTGGTCGCATAAAGCCTTAGCGTTTGGTCCTCGGATGGCGCAAGAGTGCTCCGGCTTAAGGTTTCTCCCACCATAGTCTGCAAGGCTGATCCCATTTATTTTCCCTGAGTCTTCGCGTGGCTATGCACTCGCGTACTTGAATAACTATGAATTGGATTCCCCGCGCAACCGCGTTTTTTATGTTTGAATACACGCACCCATAGTCTAGTATCAGTATGTAACATCTACACTGACCACTTTAGTTTCCTTCACAAATTAATACCCGGCGCCATGCAGCTGGGTGATTTTATAATGGCGCTATTGGATTGAGTGAACAAAATCAGAAATGAAGGAAAACACAATGTCACTTTTCATCCAAAGGTTGCGCGGCCAGGTTCCTTTGATTAGTAGTATTCAAAGCGCCTGGAAGAAACGAAGGATGGAAGTGTGGAATACTAAAAATTGCGGGAATACGATTTCGCGGATCTGAAAAGCCTCGTTGAGACCAGAAACGCGGGGACTGGGGCAAATTACTAATGGTATGAAAAGAAGCAGTAGCGGTGGGAGCAGATATCACAACAGCTTGTAAGGCGCAAAGTCTACATCCTCAACAGCAGAGTCGGACTGTTAAAACGAAAGTGGCAAGTGGTAACCGACCAACCACACACGATCGGAGCCCCACACCAACTTCCATTTTTCATTTCTCCCGGGCGCTTTGAATACCCTATGAATAGATAGATAGTCATGCGGTATTTGTGATTTTGTAGCCTTGTACTTGTACAACCACCCAATTTCCTTCACTCTATTTTATTGGTATCGGGGAAACCTCCAAAGACCCTACACAGCATGGATATATTAGAACGTAAAAAAAATTTTCATCTCTGCATCTGAGTTTGTGTCACAACTGCTCAACTCCGTTTTATATGTTGTCCATTCAAGGCCATGCCCAGCATACTCCACTTATCTCTCCTTTTCTCTAATTCGCTCGATCCTAATACATTTACGGATTGTGATCTATACTCGAGTAAGTACATGTACTTGAGTACATGTAGAATACGCGAGTACTTTGGATAAGCAAGTGGTAGGTTACCTACATACAAACCCGCCATACATATAGATTCCGATGAGATTTTTGTGCAATGCAGCCTACATATCGTATGTAAAATGTGCCGATCACAGTGAATAGTGTGAGTGATTTTGACCGCGACACTGACCACCCACCGCACTTCACGGAGGTGTATTAATGACACACCAGTTTTCAGTTGTTGAATTAGGGTATCCTTAATGAAGCCGTTGTATGAAGGACAGAAGATGATGATAGCTTATGCTTAGTAAAGTTACAGAATTACCAGAGGCTAAATACTGCTATGTAGCTTACCTAATTAGTAGGCAGTATTTGGCGCCCGACACCTCATGAAGCAGATCATGCAAAGAAAAACTAACGCTCTCTATCAGAAAGAAGGGACTGGATGATAGTTAAAATACTATACAATAACTCTCAAGTTACTTGACGGGGAATGACAAAAAATCCCCATATTTCATGCAACCAACTCCCCACCACAAACTTGAAAAGCAAAACCAAGCAAACAGACGTAGAGAAAATACAAGCACACAACGCAAACAATTGAGAAAGCGAGAAAAAAAAAAAAAAAAGGTTCGAATTGATTGGGTATAAGAAAATAGAAAGTGTGCCTATTGACAATACGAAGCATTATTTCCAACAAATAATCCACATAATTTCCCAATCTCTTCGCGCATCTGGTTCCATAGAGTTCGTATGGATTTGGTATCATTCTTTTACATCAACCCCTAATAAGTTTGTGGGGATATTTTACCCCCGGGTGGGACGCTTCCATATGTTTCCTCAATCCCTGTGCCCTCGAATAAGATCGTGGGCAGCTGGATATAAGACATTTGAATCGTAGGCCATGCTTCTCACGGTTGTGTCGGGTAAGTTTCGCAGGAGCATCAAATGGTTTCCCGCATTTCGTACATGTGTGTTCAAATATGCCACTCCTTGTCTTGTTCGGATCTTGCGTGGCACTTTTGTCGTGAACGGCCCTGGATATACAGATTAGTATTGAACAGAGGCTTCTTGTTGAAAACAACCTACGTTGTTGCACGTCTTTCGAGCAGAACACCGCCGTGGTGACCTGGAATCATATCAGGATCCTTGCAGGGTATTTGAGAGACGTCGAGGAATTTTGTAATCCAATCTGCAGCTGATTCCGATGGCTCGCCCCAATGGCTGTCTAAGTCGTTTCCATCATCTGGTTGATATATGGCGTGTTCGTTAGGGATGTCTCCAAAATCGTTCCGGAGGTGCAGGGAATCTCCCCCAAGCACATCAAGTTCACTATAGAGGTGATTTGAGAGTACCGGATATGCGTGCGTATCGGTGGTGGTGACGCTGGGATTATGCATTTCGGCTAGCATGGGTATATGCTGCCATTCAAAGGGTCGTCGATTCATATTGCAAACCCCAAAAGCCCGGACGCCAGTGTATATTGTGTTAGGAATAAATCGGCCGTGGCGTTGGACATTGTAAGGGCACAGATAGAGCTTAAAAACTAGAGCGGAGGTCGTCTTTGTGAAGATTTGTCTGTTTTGAACGGCCGCCAAAGATTGCGTGTCAACCCTTAGGATTTTTTTTTTTTTCCTCTGCAGAACCCGTTGAAACACGTTGTTTTGTTTGGATAACGGTTTTTGAACAAGGATCCCTCCGAGCGCATGACGTTATCTATCGTTGTACATCTAGGCCTTATGCCTTGGCTTAAATGTATTAAAGAAGCTTAGCTCATTTTAAGTTTAAGTAATGTTTGCCAGTCGTATGCACGATGGGGCCTTCTCTCGTTCGATTCGGCGACCTGTGAGTTAGTGTGGCTGTGATTGTGGCTTCCGCATGGCGCTCGAGTCCTGATGGCGGATTCCTGATCGCACTGGATTCCCGGGTCCTGGTACCGCCAGATCCCCGAATATTCATCCCGCTGGATTTTTGATACCACTGGATTCCGCCGCTGGATCCCTGATGCCGCTGGATTCCTGAATCCTGACAAAGAGCTTCGTGGTTTGGGTTTGGGGGCGAGGGGAGGTGGGAGCGTTGCACCGCTGCTGTGCTCTGCCTTGGCGCTCCAAGAGATGTCATGTCACCTACATATGTAACCTTCCTGCGAATCCCATAGCGACACCGCTGGGACCAAAAAAAAACAAAAAAAAACACGTATCTCCGCTACGCTCTTGCATTCTTCTGTGGCTCATATTATCCTCTTCTTTCGAACGCCTCCAGGAATGGCGACCGTTTTTTGTCAAAACCTTGTTCACGGAACCCTGTATATATTTCCTATACAATTTCACTGTCGGTTATATGATTCACACTGATTTGCAGTAGGTAATTCATGGCGCCGTATACAGTGACATCAAAATCTACGGCTCGATTGACACCGCTCTCAACTGGTCACGGCGTGGGGTAGGCGAGAGCGCCGCAGAAATTCAGAGCGCCGTTCTCGGCAATTAAACAGTATTATTTCCTTTTGCGGGATATACTAGGAAACCCCCAATACTAGTTAAAGTTTTTGGGCTAGCATTTTGAGGGAAGATATGACTAAGGCAACGCCTTGCTGAATTCTGGCAGTTAACTTCGGCGTGTAGACGGCACTTTTACACGTAACATTTTTGTGCGCAGGCGCAGAAACCAATAATAGAAACGCTACTAACCCAGAAAGAGGTCAAAGTTGACATACTAGAACATAACCGGAACGCTTCCACTAAATTATTAGAAACTCATATACATGTTACAAAGGTATTTGTCCAATAGCAATAATTGAAATCGCTTGCAGCAGGTGGTGTCACAACAACGAGCAAATGAGTAAATGAAACGAAATTCGTTTAAATAATAAGATGACTAACTAAGGGTTTTCTCTTTTGTTACGCTGTTGTGCAACGAACGGTTCGCGAGAAAAATCGCCGCGCACCCACGCTTGCCCGGAACGAAACGAAGTGAAGTCCTCCGGAAAAGGTCGAGAAACTTGCGACCTGATTTCTGTATATCTTATCTAATCTTATATTCTTTGTTCTTGTTTCACTTTGGCCCTCTTCCTGACCAGCACATATCGCGCAGCGCCCATGAGGTCGGCAAGAAAGGGGGGTCGTCCGAACCACTTGCGCCAACATGCATTTGCTACGTCGGTTTTACATGCAACTTCGCTAACTGAGTCCCAATGTGCGACCGCAAAACAACCTTAACACCTAAATTTTTTTTTTATTTCGAGGTTACTGTTCCTTTTTACTTAATTTAATGGGCCACAAATTGCCCTATTCTTTTTGGGCAGACGTTTGTATTCTGTAGGTATTGTCGACCTTGATCTTGAATCATAATTCATCACTCTTTACTCGTCGTCGCAGCTTGTTAGGATGTCAAGCTCACCCAGGTCTCAACCGAGAACGCTGGTCCTGCCTTGGAAGGAGTCGTGAAGTTCGCCTCTGGAGCAGACGACGGAACGGAGAGTCTAGTTTTGAACCATAAACCACAACGTAATGTCTTCGTGATGCTTGGCCCAGGCTTTTACCCAGTCCCCCCGACTTCGCCACGTTCGACACGAGATGCCTCCTGTCCTGTCCCCGGCTCTGGCTCCGGTGCTCGCTCTTGCTTTGGCTCTGGCTTTGGCTCAGGATCTGTATTCGGATCTGGCTCTACACTTCATTTCGGGATCTGTGGCTGGGCGGGGTCGCCAGTACATATCCTCGCGTGACGGTGAAACTCGACGGTTTTGTAGGGCATAACCGGATGGTTCACCAGGCGCATTTTCCTAGCCTTGTACAAAATAAATACAACTTGATTCTCTCAACTCGATGATGTTGATCCCCGCTAGGCGCCGCACCCCGCCAAGCGCCCGAAAAACAACCCGGCCTTGGCTCAGCCACCTCCACCTCTCTCCAGACCAACCCCTCTACCACCCCCTCTCCCGGGGGTCTCCCCCCCAACCCCAACCCTAACCGCTTCGCGCAACCATAAGAAGGGTGAAAGGGTGAGAAGAGCAAAAGCTTATGGCGACATCTAAAACCTTCCACCCACCGAGGCGAGCACCAAGAACCAAGGTATATACCGTGACTTTTTCGCCCAATCGTGGGCTACGAAGCCATCCGACAGAGAGGGGACGCAGAGGACGAAGCTGAAAATTTTTTTCCGATCGGAGGGGAGCGAGGACTCTCTATATATCCGTCGCCCGACCTTAAAACTGGAGGAATCCCTCAACCATGGCACACCGCATCCACACCGGGGCCGAAAAACGAAAACGAAAGGTCGAGCGAAAAAGTTTTCTGATGGACTCCTCCCCAAGCTTTTAAGCGAGACCATACCGGGCGAACCCGGATGTCTGGGTCGTGCGTTTCGGCTAAGGCTGCCATCATCAGGCCCGGGGGACTACCCCGGACGACGCACGCGTCAGAAGTTATTTTAGGCCGAGGCCAGGGTGTATAATTTCCAATACCCAGTGTAGTCGGGCTCTCTTTTTGCCCTTGCACCACCCCTTTCCTCTTAGGGGCCGTCACTTCTCCAAGGGAGACCAAGCCTTGGGGGCACAGAAATCAAGGGACGCGCGCGGGCGCCGAGGATGGGTCGGGACACTGATGATGTTGTCGGGCCGTATTTTCGGGAGGATCGGGCACATTGGGGGATCATGGGCAAGGCCGCTTCCGCTTCGCGCAACCATAAATCAACCTCCTGCTACCTTCCACTGTGCAGTATCCTCTATTCGCAATGCTCAGATAAAAGTTGTAGTACTTTAGAAGACTTCTGTATTATTTAATAACAGTACTGAAAATGCAAGGCAGGCCTGAGGGCTCACACCGATATGAATGCAGTAGTTGCGAAGCTGCTATGGTGGAATAGTGGAACTACATGTGAATATATGTATGCTAGTCAACGTATGTATGTGTTGGATTAACAACCAACGACAAGTGATAATATTGTTTTCATACATGCCCTGATCCCCCTTCGCTCACTAAGCTCACAAAGCGTGAAATATCTTCTGTCACTAGTAGGATTGCTGAATTCATTTCATTTTTAGGGTACCGAATAGAGTCGTATGCCGCCGAAAAGCTATAGTGTAAACTGAGACCTCGAATAAAACAAATATATCTTCGGTAAGGTGTTGTATCTGAGTTGCTTCATTGACTAAATGCCCCATTTTAACCGCTTGCTTGGTTGTGGGGGGTGTTGATTTTAAGTTATGGTACGGGGCCGAATGAAGTGTTGGGAGAGGTGGGAGGAGTAAGGGAGGAGTAGGAATGGAGCAAGAGGGACTGTGTGTTGCTTCTTGGTTTTGTGTTTCCCTTAATCACGTTTCCCCCCCCCCCCCCCC